>BSBK01014117.1:0-65884 GCA_027943335.1 Chamaecyparis obtusa
ACTTGTGTCGAGACATCATCAAGAGCCACACCCTATACAATAAAGTGCAAGTAAAATATTATTACTACACACAAGTGGCATACATATGCATGCATAATTAATCTTAAACAATTAATTACCTTTCCTTTGTCGACACATGAAGAAGGAACCCCCTCATGCCTCCCATTGACATCAGTTGTACCTTGCAAGAGTACAATAAGATGACTATATTAGTAAATGTATGAATTTTATTTCTCTAATTGATAGAGATTTAAGCATGTACACCGAATGATATTAAAAAAACTAATGGGTACATAATTTATAATATACCATATAGGTGTCAAGGCCAAATGGAATGGCCGAAAGTGTGGAGTCATCCACCTATCTCAACTCCTCCTTTATCATCGACTGAACATAAATGGAAAATATATATATACATAAGTGCATGCAATCATTAAAACTAATCTAAATAAATAAATTATTTTAAAATTAAATAAGTCATGTGACAAATTTATTTATAATGTTTACTCTTACCATATGAATAGGAGTCCATAGCTCAGCACTCTCATGAGACGTAGATGCTCCATGAAGTGTTACAGCCTCTGTAGTTGCATCTCCTATATCCTCCTCACCAATAATATATTGATATGTATCAGCATCAGTAAGTGGTCTGAGGCACAAATTCTTGCAAATAATGCAAGTATGGGCCACGCATACATCTGAACTATTTCCAGATGTTGATGCACCAGCATCATCCACACCAAGAGGTAATAATGACCTGGTCTTCTTGATCAACTAATCACTTAGCAAATGAATGGCCCTAATACTCTGTGAGGCAGCCTCTGCAATGATATTGGGATGCTGCACTAGAGGAGGGGGGTGCGACATCAATGGGGGGGGACAAAGGTAGTGGCCTTTTTGCATTGGGAAAATGGACTAGTCTGAGGAGCTCCTCCACGTACGCCCATGTTGGGCCTCATGCTCCAATAATTAACATTGTGACCAAGCACAAACTCAGCATACAATTTTTTTATGAAATAGAAAGGAAGCTCCAAATTGCTATGGGGTGGTTTATCAAAAACCATCCACCAGCAATCCCAAAAGTGTGTACACATTGCTTCATTTGTGCACCATTTTATTGATAATTTGGGATTTTTGGGGTCAAATTTTAATCTTGTTTTAGGATTAAAAAAAATGTAGGCTATATCTTCCTTAGTTATATTAAGGCCACAACCCCATCATGGTCAAGCCTGTCATCAAATTGGGCGTGCATATCATCATGCCAATGAAGAGCAACATTATGTTGCTGCGTAAGGGTGTCAATGTTTTCAACAATGGTATTTAGGGTGGCAAGGATAGGAGCTAACGTAGGTATATTCTGATATGTGTTTTTGAAGCCCTGTATAGTGTTCAAGTTCTCTTGTATCAAATCCTCTAAAGATTGAGGGTTTTGAAGTGGTTCTAGATTGTTTTGGGGATCGTTATTTGGTGGGGGAGGGTTATTATCTTCATTATTGTCAGCCATGTTTGATTAAATAATAAAACATATAAATTTCAAATTGATTTCATATATTATTAAAAAAATCAATACAAAACCCCATTTTAACCAAAAAAACTACATTTAACATGAAAATGAAAGAAATTAATCAAGATATAGCAAGAATTTACTTACTAGATAAAGTGTGGAGTTGAATTTGTTTTTGGAGAAATCAGGTACCTGAAAATATCATCTATAGGATATCTGGAGCTATTTTTTGAACTCAAAACATGGAGAGAAATGAGGAAAATGGCTCATGGTTTTGATGTATGCCATAGGTTTTAGGTACCAGATATTTTTGGGTACCCAAAAATATCGGGTACCCAATTAGGCTTGTGCTTTGGTGTCAGGTTTGCCTAGGTGTACTGACACCCAGCCCTACTAAAAAGTCAACATACATTTTCATACGCTTTTGGACGACTGAAAAAGTGGATTTTTTTACATGGCCACTTTTTGGCCCCCTCATGATCTTGCACATACCCTAATAGGATCAATGAAAAGAGCACATATGTCTTCTTTAAGTATCCCCTTTTTTTTCACTTGATCATATGACAATCCATCGGCATAAAATGCATGACATTTATCCCTCCATGAACACCATGTTGTAACCTTCTTAGACACCTCATTCGCATTATTGGCCATTCTTTCTAAGGAAGTGGTGAGGGATGAGTGGTGCTCAAAGCTAGAGGACCTCAACCTATTAACCAATATGGATATTTGGGCCCTATTTTGCTAAAGAGGATTGATAAGGTCCTCTTGTGTGGCACCAATGTGACCTATTAGAGGATGCAGGGGGTTTGGATTCAAGTTTAGCAATGGATTTTCTTGTTGCAGAGCTACATTTGGAGGGTTCTCTTATTGCCCATTTCCATCATTATCAAGATTTTCAGGTGTTTGAATAGGTCTTTGTTTTCTCTTTTGTGGTTGGGGATTTTTTTTGAATGTAACATCAAAATAATTAAGAAACTTAAATAAATTCAACAAACCCTACTCAATCAAAATTGAAACAAAAATAATTAAAAAAAACAAATTCTTACCCGTTTGATAGTGTGGCATGGTTGCAAAATAAACAAGTGCCACGTACTGGCCAAGAACTTGCCTTTAATTTGTAATTAATTATAATTATAATTATAATTATAGTTTTAGTAATCTTGTCATTTTTTTGTTTGTTATTCAATTCACAAATCATATTTTTAATTTGAGAAACAATTACGATTATGTTTTGTCTATTATGACTAATATATAAAATGATATGAGATAATATATATAATATCCTATGTTTAGTTTATTAAATAATATTACACAAGGAGCTTGCAGGAATTGTTGTTGTTGCTGCTAGAGAATGAAAAGAGAAATTGAAGGTCTTATTATGGTTTAGAAAGATCCAACAGTATAAAGTAACTTTCATGGTAAAATTGTATGGTGGTTTTACTGCTTATATATTATTTTAAATTCTATATAATAATAATTTTTTTCCTTTTATTTTAATATAATGTTAATCAGTAAAAATTGAACATGTATTCTTAATAATATAAATCACCTCTTAATTGCTTCATGACCATGAGTTCCAACAATTAAGAGATCTACTTTCATTTTCTCAACTGCCTCACAAATGACATACCGAGTTTCTCCTATGACCACTTTCATTTCAATGCTAACATGGGAAACCCATTGTTAACAATTAACACCTCCATTAATGTTATCTCCTATGACCACTTTCATTTCAATGCTAACCTGGAAAACCCATTGATAACAATTAACACCTCCATTATTTTTCAGACACAAGTCTTAAAATTTATAATATTACTTTGAATTGTTTCTAAATTTCATTCTCTTTTTTAGATATCTTTTTCTTTTTCATTATTTTCTGCTTCTGGGTCAAATTTAGAAATAATAGAAATACAACTTCAAAAATAAAAATATAATACAGTCATAGAGATTGATGCCTCTAAAGTTCTAATTTAAACTATGTATGTTTTTTATCATTTCAGATCACACCTTTTAACCCAAAAACAACATAATTTAAACAAGAAATCTATAGGCAACTGTGAAAAACTTTAGAAATCTACATGAAGAGTGGAAAACTTATTAAAAATATAGATTAAACTGTAAAAAATCTACACGTGACCCCAAAACCTACACAATTTAAAGGTCTTCAATCACACCTAGTTTAAACTAAAAATCTACATGAAATATAATTCAAAACAATTCAAAAAAATATATACAATTTAATCAAGAAAGTTATGTACAATTGTAAAGAATTTATAAACAAAAGGTTAAAATCATCAAAACTACTTACATTGCCTTTCTCACATATGTCTTTTGCATGAGATAATAATCTCTGTGTAATGTGTTCTCTATTCTCCCTGCCATTTCAAACACAAGATGTGTTGCAGATGCAGCTGCTGAAGAAAGCAAAGAAATTTGTAAAAAATTATCAGGGTTTTCAAATATATATGATTTCAAAAACATCAAGAATGTAAGAATAGTACCATGGCCTGCTAATGCAAATTTTGAGATAGTTGGTGTCTCTACATGCATAACACCGTTATATAATATGTTGACCCTATTTTTCTCCCACCAGATTGTCAATAGCCCATTGCAATGCATACATGCTTTCCTCGCTCTCATTCACAACAACCAGTATTTTGCTTCCTTCTCTCTCACTCCCAACCATTCTTTTGAAAAATCTTATAAACTGAATCTGAAACAACAGTCTAATAGACTTATGATTTAGACCCCTCCCAGGTGCATTATTATTACAACTCTTCAAATAATGGAGGAGATGTCACCCCAGATCACATCAAACATTATAACAATTTGTTTTCTGTGTAAGTAACTCAATTCAACTCTACAATGAATTCCCAAACTTATTTTTCAGATTTGTAGGTATAATTGGGTGTTTGATTAGACTGTCAAAGGTGATCTTAGGTGTGCTTTATAGGGAAAAGAGGGCTTTTGAAAAACTTGAAGGTAAACAGAGAAAATTCTATCACTATTTCAAATTTTGTCTAGTGAATACATAAAAAGATTCAAGCATTTTGATATAGAGAAAATAGAAAAAAATCTATCCCTATTTCAATGTTTTGTTTAGTGTAATACATAAAAAGATTGAACCATTTTGATGAAAATAAAATAGAGAATGCGGTGGAAATTGTAGAAGAAGTGGCAGACGGTGTGAAAGATATTGCAGAGGTGACCGAAGAGATTGCTGAAAAAATAGAAAAGCACTCCAAAGAAGAGGGCATTGTTCATGAAAAAGGCTGAAATTGTTGATGAAATCTCAGAGTGAATGGAATCATCCCAATTAAGAATGTGGGTCTCCCTTCATCGCCATTCCTCCTGCAATCACAGTACAAAAGTCCAATATCTTTATATCAAGCACCAAAAGAACATCTCATAAACTAACTTATGAATTAAACCACAGTTTTCCCTAGTTTTCTCTAGATTGAAAGAGGAAAATAAAACATATGTAAATGGAAATGCACAATAAATTCATTGAAGAGAAAAGGAAAAGGACAAGAAATCCTTACAAATTGAAGTGAAAGTTTGTAAGATGACTGGAAATTTTTTATGGGCTGCACAGAAACATTAATAAAATGATAGAATAACTGTCAAAAGCAAGATGAAGTTTTCATAAATGAGAACCAGTATAAATAAAGAAAATAGTGATAATATGTGCACGATAGCTACAATATGGGCATGATAGCTACATTATAGGCACCATACAAATACAACGATAATCATGGATTATGGCCTAGAACAATTCTTATAAAATATCATGTTTTACAATATGAAAAATTTGTGTATAAGAGTTTAAAGGATTCAGCCAATGAAATAATAGAAAATTAATTTGTAGAAATTATAAAGTAAAAAATTTTGCATCTATATCTTAAGAAATATGAAATTATAGATTAAACAAAGAAAACACCAATAAAATGGCAGCAATACGTAGAATATGGGAAAATGGGTGAACAAGTGTGCAATAGAGCAAGCAGCAGTTGCTGAAAAAAAATGAATTGGTTGTCGATAATAAGGAATATGATAATATAGGGTTCACAAAATATTATATTTTACAATGCCATTGTCATAAATCCACGTATAAGAGCTCAAATGCAATCACCCAATGAAATGCTAAATAAATAATTTGTAGATATTATAAAGCTAAAAATTTTGCATCTACATACACAAAAATCTAAAATTAATAGTGAAACGTAAAATAGAATTTATTTTCATTGGTGTAGAAGAGTTCATTTAATCACTCGTTAACATCAAAAACTCAAAAAGTGATACAATAGTACTTAACCTACCGGCAAGTACTAACAATATGGCAAGGAAATTCAATTACAACAAGAACCTGCTCAAGTTTTGGCAATTTCTCTTCCTCCTCTCTCCTCCAAACTTATGTTTGGTGTGAAGAGAATGAGACAAAATATAAGTAAAAAAAAACAAAACTATGATGGTCAAAATGCGTACAGGTTTTGTAAAGCATTTTTTTCTTTACAAAATGTGTAAGTCTTTTGAATTACATAAGTTTTTTAAAATTGTTTTCTGTCTCTTGGTAAAGGCTCGACTTTGCCAAGCCTAGTTTTTCAAAATTTGAATAACCTGAGCGGGTTATGAATTTTTTTTGTTTTTTTCAAGGAGGTGGCCACTGTTTTGCACAACATCTTGGTGCACTTACTCTTCAGAAAGATCCCAAAAATTCTGAGATGTCATTTAGAAATATAATTAATTCAAAGTTTAATTTATATGTAAAATAATTTTTTTGACCTTTTTATTTTTCTCATAATTGTAATTTTAATATTAAATGTCTATCTAATTCAAATTTTAATAAATTTACTAAAATTATAAATATATTTTAATTAATTATAAAAAGGTATAATTTAGATAATTATTTTGATTTGCATTGAGCTCACCAACTAATTAAAATTTCAATATATATATTTACTTTTGTTTAAAATATAAATATCATAAATGAATGAATTTATAAATATAATATTATTACTATATTTTAAACAAGTGCCATGTAGTGGCATAGTACTTGTCAGAATTAATTATAATTTTAGCTATAAATAAATCTAAATCTAATTTTATTATATTTATTATAAATACTAAATTTGTTTTAATTAATAGTTATTTAATTAAAATAAAATCAAGAAAATTAATTAAATTCAAGATTATAATGTAATTATAAGAGTCTTTATATATGAATGATAATAATTAGAATATTTAAAATAATATTCTAGCAGCCTTTAATTTTATAATTAATTTTAATTTATATCTAAATGTAATTCTAGTATTAATAAATGTATTATAATTATTAAATATATTTTAAGTAATTATAAAACTATATTATAACAATTATATTAGTTTATATAATTATAGATGTAGTAATAGGTAATTTTATTTATAATTATAATTATTTAAATAATAGAAATTATAAATTGTAATTAATTTTATTTAATTTTTATGTTAATTTAAATTATTTTGTAAAGTATAAAATAAGCTTAATTTTATTTTTTGTATTAACTATAGAGTGATCAAATGCAAAATTTAAACAAGAGTTAACCGAGCGAGGCTCAGCCTCATCCACTCAAAGTTCATAGAGATAACATAATATACATAAGTAACAGACATAAAACAAGACTAAAGAAGCACATGGTTGAGGTCCTCAACCCAGGCAGTCCATCCACCTGGGCCTTCCATCTAGACAATACTTTTCTTTTCCTGAATTTGAGCCAGCATCTTAATTTGATAATCAGTCACGTTCTTGTTCGTGTGCATCTCCTTGGTAAGTTTCTTCAAAGTATTTTCAAAATTAGCAAAGTTATCCATATGGCTTCTCTAGTCAAAGCCATTCTTCAGCTCATAAACAAACATAGTAGAGTAACCAGCTTGAAGAAACCTCCTGAGCTTCTTCCTATCTAGCGTCATATTCACATTAACGTGTGAAGAAATTTTAAAATATGTGAGTTTTTCAAAAAAACTCAGTAAGGGCTCTGGGAGAGTCGTGATACCTTTCTTCATTTCTACACTTCCAAATCTGCCATAAAATGTTAGAAGATAACATATTCTATAAAATATTAGTATCTTTTTATCACCATCAATAAAACCAATAACAATTTAAAAAATATTAACCAAGGAAGGGTAGTGAACACCAAACATACACCAAATACTTTTGGCAAAAGAGAAATCAAAGAAGATATGTCTACGAGTGTCAAGGGGACCATAGAAGCCGTAGGTATCATAACTACCATAATCTTTCTTCAAGGGAAGTCTATCCAGGAGGAGAAGCCATTTAAAGCATTTGATTTTGGGCTCAATGGAAGACTTCCACATTCTATCCAAATGCTTCTTCCACATATTAACATCTAACTCAATATACCAGAGTTTGTTAATATGACTAATGATATCAAAATTGGCATCAATGACTTTGTAAATATTCTTGGCCTTGAGTTTTTCCACAATCGTTCCATCAGGCCACTTGATTTTAAGGAATCTATGGGAGTTAACATGGAAGACCATGTGCAAGTTAATACAGGCCTTGACAATCATGTTATAGGTCTTCTTATGGGAAGGAGGAATATTAAACTTAGCCCTTAAGTCCTCCCAACCGATAAGCTTATCATCCTCAAATAGGTTGATGAATTGAGATATTCCCAGATTATTCCAATGTCTAGCTGAACATCCTTGAGAGAGGATGAGAGGCTTACCAGCCAGCTGCAAGTTCCACCAAATGGATCTTTCACCAAAAAGAGTATTTTGATCATGGAAGGATTTATTAGTGATGGACGGTTTAACATTTTCCCAAGCCTTCCAAACAGTCTTAAAGACTAATGAACCTTGAATAGTAATGGGAAAATCACCAACTATGATATCACTAAGAGGGATATTTTTCCAAGATTTAGCTTTTTTGGAGGAGCCTCTTTCAATATTGCTTCTAATCAGGACCTTCCATGGCTCTTCTCCCTCAAGAGAGTGAAAGATCCATTTGGCGGAGAGGGTTGTACGTTGAAGTTTTAGGTCTTTCAATCCTAAACCTCCAAGGATCTTATCTATGTGACACCACTCCCATCTAACTACATGCTTCTTCTTAGTACCTTTACCATTAGACCAAAGGAAATTCCTAATGGCTTTTTGAATTTCTAGAATTTGATAGTTGTTAAACATCCAAGCTGAGGAATAATAAACATTATAAGAGGAGAGAATCTCTTGACAAACCTGCACTCTACCAGCCAGGGAGAGGGATCTATTATACCATTTATTAAGTTTCATGAAGATCTTGTCCTTAATCTAGGCCCACATATCCTTAAGGGCTGGATCAATAGAGAAGGGGATACCAAGGTAATGGGTAATAACATGAGGACTTCCCCATCGGAAGACAAATTTGTTAAACCAATTCAGAGGATGCTCAGACCAGCCAAGGAAGATGGATTTAGCTTGGGAGATACGAGAACCTAAAATAGAGAAGAAGGCGTTAAGCTTGGTTTGAAGTAATTCAAAGTTGGATTCATTAGCCTCAAAAAATAGAGAGTTATCATCCACAAAATGACATTTAGTCAGATCAGCGTTGTTGGGAAGGATGATGCCTTTGATGACAGGAGAGATGGAGCTATCCTTAATGATGTAGGAAAGGGCATCAGAGGCAATGACAAAGAGGGAAGGGGCCATGAAACATCCTTGCCTAATAGATCTTTCAAGGGGGAAAGGATCAAACAGGGAATAGTTGATATCAATCTAGGCAGAGGCATCTTTCAGGAGGATTTTAACAAGATTATAGAAGATGGGAGAGAAACCAAAAGCCTCCAGCATAGAAAGAATGAAGTCCCATTCTATCATGTCATAAGCTTTTTCAAAGTCAAGAAGCATCATAGCAGAGTTTTGATTAAAATATTTAGATCAATTCATAGCTTCCCAACTAGTGATTAAAGTTTCAAGGATATACCTACCTTTGATGAATCTAGTTTGAGTGGGGGTCTCAAATTTGGGAAGGATGGATTCCAATCTCGAAGCCAAAATCTTAATTTTATTTGGAATATAATTTTAGAAGCTAACAAATACGTGTTAGTTTGTTATTTACATTATTAATATATTTAATATTTATATTATTTAAAATTAAAATTTAATTTAATTTATGATAATAAAAATATCAATAAATAATATTATTAGTTTGATCAGCCTAATATGGCCAAAAAAGTGGAAATAAAACTATTCACATTTCACATTCCTAAATGTTTGCATATAAGACCTCATTTGATCTAGCCAATCAAATGATAGAGAAATAAATTTTATAAATTATAAACTTAAAAAATATTCATTTAAACTTTACAAAATCTAAATTTATGACAAGATATAAAATACAATAAATTCTTATTGGTAGAAAGAGTTTGATTTAATCACTAGTTAACACTAAAAAACCAAAAACTGATACAATAGTACTTTGCCTACAATAAGTACTAATAATAAATAGGTAATATAATTGACTTAATTTTATATTAACTAGATATGCTAAAGTACAAGTGAATAATTTTTTTGATTTACCAAACAACGAAGACAAAATATTTATCTAATCTTTTGAAGACAAACTATTTATTGAATAAGGTAGAAAACTTTATAAACTTATATTAAAAATTTTCAATAAATTTACATATATAATAATCAACATAATTAATCTAAGTGAAAAAACTCAACCTAATAGTTTAATTTGACCAATATTATATTTTATTTTATGTAATTTACAATTTTTGTGTTAAAAGATTATAATATATATTACAATAGTATCTATTACATTACATATATTTTATTATTTTTATATTGTATTAAAGTAATTATGATATATTACATTAGATATATTTATATTATATTTTTTTATGAAATATAAATATTTTATGATATAAAGATTAATATAATATTAAAAACTAAAATTATAAAATTATAAATAATAAAATAAGAACTTTCAATTTTTTAATAAAATAAAATTATTAATTATTAATATCATCACCCTCACATACCCACACTTTCTCTAAATGGAAATGTGTTTTTGATTGCAAGAAAAAATAGGTTTTTAAATGGGGACCCGAAACCCCTTACAAGCCATAAAGATTAACAATTAAGATCATCCAAAATGAAACAGGACCAAAAACCAAAACCCCTATGCATAGCTAAAAAAAACCAACAAAAAAACTAGACGAAACTAACAAAAATAAAAACCAGCAACCCAGAACCGGCCAGCTTTAGGAACTAGAAGCCACATTGAGTACCTTACAGGGGTCATCAACATCTTGTTTAGCAGTAGAAATCTTTTGGATAGCAACATTAAAATCTAAAAGTTCCTAGATTCTGTCATGTATCTTCTTCCTCCTCGCCGATCTGGTGTGTTTTCCAGGGCCCTTGTCATCTGGGTTATCTTCCACATCCTCTGGTTTTTTAGTAGGAGAGCCATTGTCCAGCTCAGACTTGATGATCATGAAGCAATCCTTCACCAATCCCATAAAGGTATTGTTATCATGCATGTGCCTTTTCATGGCAATCTCCAGGGTTTCCATTCTATCATTTAATTCCTATATTTTCTTATCATCCTCCTTGGTGGCCTTCTCTTCCCCATTGCTAGGGATATACTCCAACTAGATCTGCATGGTATCCACTTTTGCAACAATAGCCCTGTACTTTAGATTAAGGCTTTTAATTTCTTGAAACACCCATTTTATGAGCCTAAAAGAGTAAATGGACAGGGCTTTAGCAGTTTGAAGGACTCCGAATGGGGGGTCAATTTTTTCATCCATGTCTTCACGCAAAAGATGGACATTCCTCTCCTATAGGTCCATAGTTTTCATAAAGGGAATGTGCCGAGAACTCCCCAAATCAGTATCATCCTCCTTCTCAGGAACAACCTGGTTCTTGCCTAGGGAGGTGTGAGTCTCATCCTCCTCATTTTGTATGTTTTGTCCCACATCCACCACCACATTGATCCTAGGGGATATCGGCATGTCATGCTCTTGAGAGCTGTCGTAATCAACCAAAATCAACACATTTTGGCCACCTTCATCTTCATCATCATCCTTCTCTTCCCCTTTCTTCTTGCTGCCAGAGGTATCACCTTTCTCCTTGCTACCCTTCATCTTCTCATTCTTATTCTCTTCAATAATCTTTTTACTGGTGGACATTTTACCCTTTCCTTTAGTCTTAGTAATTTCCTCATCAGTGTTGTAGTCCAACTCTAAGGTGGAGTTGGAAACAGAGGAAGAGGAATCCCCATCCTCAGTAGAATCCACCATATTATCATATCCTTCCTCACTCTGGGCCAAGGTTTCTATGTCCAAGTTCTCTTCCTTCTCCTTCTTGGCTTTCTTGCCAGAAGAGCCTTCCTCCTTCATAATAGTATCCCTAATTTTTTTTTTCCTAGAACTGGACTTAGAAGGGCAAATACCAGGGCTAATTCTAGCCATTTTCTTAATATGGTCCACTATCAGCCTAATAAGTCCTTCATGGAGAACAAGTTTTTTATCATTTTTCTTGTGTTGAGAAATACTATGGCGGAGCAATTGTAGGATATAAAAAGGTAGAGAAATTTTGATTTTATGCCTAAAATGACAAATAAGCACGAAATGATAAGAATGGGCTCTCTTAAACCTACCATCTAAGGTAACATACTCCATGATGGCCGTCATAACCATAGCCTAGATTTCTTTAAAGGAGTTGATGTCGTAGCAACCTCCACTTTCTTTCATTAGAATTTTTCTCTCCAGCTTCCCCTTAGGAAACCGGCGAATGGCTTTTCGAGAGATCTTCTTGTCACAAAAGAATTTCATCCCCTTCGTGCTTAGCCCAAAAATTTCAGCTACAAATTCTTTCATGATGTTCATAGTTACCCCTTCAATGGTAACTATGCCATCACTCCATGAGTCCACAAAAAGCTTGGTGGCCGAATCCGTCGCCCCATGTAGCCTCTCCATATAATTTGTGAGCCCCCCATTCTTTAAAATTTCACACAACTTTGGCATGTTCTTCCACTTAGAGCATTCCTTCGGCTCTCTCCTATTCAAGCCACCACCCATCTTGAGGTTTGCAGGGTTTTTGAAATTAGCAGAGAAAATAGGACTGTTACTGTGAATAGTAACCTTGGGATCAAAAAAGGTTAAAATGCACCTGCAACTAATGATCTCGGGAAAGCCCCCTCTTTCTATGATGATGCTCTTCCAGTAATTAAAGGGATGTCTAATCATCATAACTTAACAAGATTTTCCCAATCCACCATTCTACTATGAAGTCTATCGTAAGCCAACTTGGCTTTAATATCGACGGTTAGATTTTCCTAGTCCTCTCCAGATCATGATTTCATTTTCTTTGACAGCGATATTAGCCAGGTCGTCCACGGTACTGTTCACTTCCCTATAAGCATACTAAATGGAAATGTATTATTTAAACTTAAACTTTTAGATTTTCTTTTAGCATTACCTACTTTAATATTTTTCTATATATTTAACATTAATAGACATGACATATTTCGAATTTTTTCAACTCTTTGCATATATATAACTTCTAAATTCTTTTCTAAATTTTAAATAATCCTTCCAAAATTTTAAATAATTTAATTAATTATTTATTATTTTACAAAAAGTAAGAACTAAAATTTAAAGAGAAATGAATAACTTGTTTAAAAGACTTTTAATTTTCTAAAGTAACTAGTTTCATGGAGGTTTAATTCAGGTTTAAATATATTGTACGTTAAAAAAAATTTGTTTCTAATAGAACAAAATAAAACAACTAAAAATAGTGACCAATAAAATATCTTTAAAAAAATTAAAATATCTTAATAGGGGAATATTTGATAAATATAACTTTTCCTTAAATTGAAAAGATAAATATATATCAATAATATTTAAACAAATGAAATAAATTTATATCAAAATTATTATATTAATAAAAATTTTAAATTTTTAAACAAATGAAATAAATTTATATCAAAATTATTAATTTTTAAAGTGTTATGGAGAACCTTAACATCAGAACTTCAGACCATGAAGTTACTGTCTTATGGGCCCCCACTCAGATGGGGAAGTTCTCTATTAAATCTGCCTACAATATGTTGCTTAAGGAGAATGGTAACATGGAGGACTGGAAGAAGGTTTGGATTCCCCAACTCACACCAAAAATTAATTTTTTCTAGTGGACCCTTATGCATGGGAAGGTTCTAACCTAAGACAACCTAGTTAAAAGGGGTTTCTCCATGGCGAATAGATGTGCCCTATGTATGAAAGAGGAAGAAACAATGAATCATCTATTTATCCACTGTGAGTATGCCAGTAGCATCTGGCAGGAGATTTTTGGCAACTTGGGGGTTCCGTGGGTCATTGGTTGGGATGTGCATCAATTCAGCTACTGGCGATCTCCTTCCAATCATCCTCTGCTCCAACTACTCTGGTGTATGATACCCCCCCCACATCTGCTGGGTGATCTGGAAGGAAAGGAACAATCGGATCTTCAGAGATGAGAGTACCCCCACTGGAACGTGTCTCCAGATAGGTACCAGACTTCTGTGTGAGAATACTCGGGCGGCCAATTGGAAGCTCCCCTCTGCTCCCCCAAATGCCTAGGAGGTTAGAACTGCTGATAAATGGAATATCCTATCAGGGTTCTCTTGATTTGATGACACCAAGAAATTAGCCAGAAAAGCCACTAAATGGACGGCCCCTACCAGAGGATGGATCAAATTAAATTTTTATTGTGCTATTAATGCTAAGGGTCAAGGTGGTGGTGGGATCCTTCGTGACTATAAGGGCAATTGCCTGATTGCTTTCACTGGTCCCATTAAAAATGGCACTGTTACCCAAGCTGAGGGAATGACCCTTTTATGGGGAATTCAAACCGCTATTAATTTGAACGTAAGACACCTGGCTATTGAAGGAGACTCCAAAGTGGTGATTTAGGCTATCAAAAGTGGGACCAATGTGGGATGGAGGACCAAACCCATCCTGCTGGAAATCAAAGCACTTCTGAGCAACTTCCAGCACTGTACTATTGAACACACGTACAGAGAAGGAAATCAAGTTGCTGACTCTTTGGGTACGATTGGCTTAAATCATCAAAAACTCACCAGCTGGAGTGGGGTGAGTGACTTGCCCTTGATGACTCAACAAATCATCGGGGAGGAAAATAATTTGAATCAATGTGCTCTATTGTCATGATTAATTTGAAATCCTGTTGGATCATGTGCTAGTGTGTTAGTAAGTTTTTTGAAATTATTAAAATGTGCTCCCATTACCCCATGCAAGTTGATAATTACTTTCCAAACATGCAATGTAAAGGCTATCCGAATCAGGATGCCTACTTGGCAATTATGGACAACAAGTGTATCCTTGATTTTATTGCCAATAAAGGCACCTGCAGATCAGTTAGATCTGGTGGTATGGTGTGCTTTTCCTAAAGATTTCCTCAAAGCCAGCGCTCTATGTATAACCTAGTTTTGGGAAAGTTTCATCAAAACAAGAGGTTTTCCAACATCTGCAATTTTATTCGGCTCTCTAGTTTTTTGGCTTCCTTAACGCTGGCGGACTAGGATTTTGAGATGGGGGGCAATACTCTTCACATTGAACCTGATAAGATAGACGAGGTCTTTTCCAATGATGCTCTGGTCACTCATTACTGTAAGGAGTGTAGGACTTGGGGTTTCATGGAGCGTATGAGGGGAGGACATGATGAGCAGATTTTGAAGCAGTTTGTCTCCACTTGGGATAACAAGAAGGTCTTGGTGGGAGGCATTCACTTTCAACTTAATGAAGAAGTTATCACCAAAGCTATGGGGCTTCCAATGACAGGGAGAAAATACAAAAAAACTAGTCGGACTCCGGACCCCACTAGCCTCAACCAGTTCTTCCGTGATGGTGAGCAACCTATGAAGAAATAGGGGGGCTTTAACAGAGAGGAGCTTCCCAAGTTTTGGCCTAAAATATGGCTCATTATCATGAAGTAATTCACGTTGGAGGGTAAGTTCACCATCTACTACTATTACCATCTGCCTTTTCTAAACCATATTAGAAATAAGGATTTGATGTCTATTCCTTTTTACCTTTTGCATTCTATTAAGAGCAACATTTTGGATATCAAGGATAATCCGGACAAACCTATTCCCATCCTCCATCAAGGCCTCCTCCTCCATCTCTATCAGTTTCACAAAGCCATCTACCCAGCCCCCCAACCCCCTCCTTTAATTCAGGAAGTTATCCAAGATGTTTCTCAGGCCAAAGCTGCCAAACCTACCCAGTCTTCTTCTTACTCCCTCCAAATTGCCCAAGAGACTGAGTCTGATGTAGGTGGAGGAAAGAAACACAAAAAACCCCACAAGGAATAGACTGGTTAGGAGGATTCTTACATCTCTAACTTTGTGGACCTTAGAATTGAGTCTGAAAGCACCCCCGACATTGACTGTAAACATAATATGAAGAAATGCATGGATAGTCAGGTCAACAATGAGGTGGACCTTAGTGGTACCGGTCATAGGCGCTCAAGCAAAATTGCTAAAGAGCAATGTAAATCTAGGCTCAAGGAAACTGCTTCCCGTGAGGTTTCTAAAAAAGATTCACCTTCTACTGAATCCCTGAATGATTCTTCTGACCATCTGACTAGCCCCCCGAGGGTTGACACTCACCCCCCCTCCAGCCCCCAGAATACTTTGAATACGCCCATTAACCCCACCGCCCCCCCCCCCCCCCCCCCCTCCGAGCCCCACCCTTGGGACCCTGAACAGAGAGTCTATTCCCAAAGACAACATAGCTCCCCCTGAGGTGACTTGCTTTAGAGGCACCCTCAAAAAGAAATTTGCGGAGCTAGACAGAGACATTGAGGACCTCAAGAAGAACATGTAGAGGCTGGAGGATCACTGCAGATTGACCAATAAATTTGCCCTAAAAATTATGAGGAATTTGGCTACTACTTTGTGTCTTGTGCAAGAAAAACTGGCTAGTGGTGCTCTGGCGAAGGATGAAGATAACAAAGATCTCTTCCAATTTCTTCAGGAGGAATGGTCCAACACTCTGCTATCCAGGCAGTTGGGGAAAAAAAATTAGTTTTTGTTATGGAGGTTTTTATTTTGGTTAATTTCAGTTCGAGTTTTCCCTGTGTTGTGTGTGGGGACTTTGTTAACTTGTATTGTTTTGATACTAGCCCTGTGTGGCTCTGGATTGGTAATGCTCTGAACACTAATAGCTTTAGGCTTGTTTTCATTTTTTGGTTAGTTAGCTTCATTAACTTTGTTTTTGATAGAGGCAAGTGTGATTGGTTTTGCTGCTTTACTGTTTTGTTTGGCTATTTCCATTAACTTGCTGTTAATGTGCTTTTAGTCTTTGTACGGGCCAGCACCCTCTTGCTGCTTTTTTCTATCAAAAACATTTTTAAAATAATAAATATAATATATTAATAATTAATTAAAAAAAAAACTAATTAAAAATTTAATAATATAATTACTTATAAATTATCTAGAATATGTTATTATAAAATAAAGAGAGACAATTTTTTTTTTCTACATAAGGGTATCCCCACAACCTAGTCTAGGGCCCAATAGACCATATCTTAGGTACCTATGCGAGCTAGGGCTAAATTAGTCCTCAAAAGAGTGAGATCAGCTGTCAGCAAGTTGTCCACCCACAGCCTCAAACCAACTCCCCTACCCCTACGGGTTAAAGAGAGACAATTTTTACATTACCCTTCCAATATTACGTTTTTCTTTATCAGATTTGTGCGTGTGCAGCTGGAAATATCAGGAGTATGGGCTTGATGAATGGCACTGGCCGGGTGGCCCCATCGAGTGGCGTAAAATACAATGCATAAAAACGAAGTCAAGACGACTGATTTTTTTATTGCTACATTGTAAAATACAATACATAAAAAAGGATGACAAGACGACTGATATTTTTGTTGCTTCTATTAATTTGCGAGGCAACTTTTGTTGGAGCCTTCATTTATTTCAAGAAACGTGGATTAACTTTCATATCCCTAGGTAACTCCTCATCTCTGTAAATATAGATGATTTTTCTGTTGAAAAAGTTGTGGTACTCGTATCCATGGGATGGGTGAAATCTAACTTTTCTGCATTTAAAAAGAAATTGCCTTAAGATAATTACCATTTGTAAAAGAACTTCGAAGTCTAATCAATGTTTAAGATTGAATACGAAAACTGGCCTAAAAATTTAAATTAAGTTCCATTATTCATACTAATATAGAAATTAAGTTCCATTATTCATACTAATATAGAAATGATTAGGACCTTCGGCTATATAATTATTATCTACAATTTGTATGAAGCTGTAAATATAAACACTAAAGACAAATACTTCTAATGAATCTTCTGTTGCATTTCAATCTTGTAGCAGCACTGATTTGAATCCAATAAAATACTAAATAAATTATGGCAAGGAAGCCTCAACTTCCATGCAAGGCGATCAATATGTAAATGTTACCTTTTGATGCCTTGCCTGCCAACTTGAGCCTGAGTCTTGATCTATTTCGAAAGGAACTTTTGCCAGGAAAGAATCTGATTTTTGTGAGCTTGGACTCTAATTTTTCTGAATTGAAGGAGAAAAAATACATGTTACTTTGTGATAATTACTATATATAGATGAACATTGAAGTGTTATAAGTTTTGCTTAAGATTGCATATAATTTGCCTAAAGATTTAAACCAAAATACATCATTCATATAATTATATTATAAATATGATTAGGAGCTTGAGGTATACTGTTTTCATCTACTCTTTGTATGAAGATGAAAGAATAGGAAACAAATCGAATATATAGTATTTACTTACGACATTGAGGGGCCAATATTGCCCTAAATTCCGCCATGGCTTCTCTAGAAAGTAGACTAGACTCCTCCATTTGATCTTCATTCTCTCTTCGACATCCTTCCGCTATTCGAGTCTTCCGCCACTTCTCCACCTCAGGAGGTAATCCTAAAAGGCTTAGTTTTGGCTGGATCAAAATGTCATAAGGAATTGACCTCCATGCAGAATAACAACTCAACATATCCAAGCTTTCTAGCTTTGACAACATGCTGATGCTTTCTGGAAGGCCCTCCAATTTTTCGCACCAGCTTAGACTTAAATGCTTCAGCTGTGATAGGTTGCCAATACTGTCAGGAAGTTCAATCAAGATTTTACAACAAGTTAAGTTCAAGTACTCCAGCTCTGACAAGTTTCCAATGCCGTCAGGAAGGTATCTTAATTTTTCACAGTAACTCAAATTCAAGTATAGAAGTTGTGAGAGGTCGCAAACGGTGTTAGGAAGACAATATAACTTCTGACATCCGGACAAATTCAAGGATTGCATGTGCGAGAAATGGCCAATAATGTCAGGAAGGTTTTGTAAGGATCTGCAGTTGATCAAGTCCATGATCCTCAATTGTGATACGCTGCCCACAACAGAGTTAGATTTCTTCTTCATTGCTAAAATTAAGTCCTTGAACAAGTTCAAACTCTGCATCGTGCTTGGAAAGGAACAAGAATCAATCTTTACCCATCTCAAACTTGGAGGAAGACTGTCTATGCCATCTTCTATGTTCATATGCTCCAAATGAAGATACCGATGGCTAGGTGTGCACAACTTTTTAAGACACTGCGAATCACCTTTACAGAGACGAAGACGAGAGACATTGATATTGCTAATATTGTTGAGTGATCTACTTGATTGAGCAGTCTGCCATTGCCGAGTTTGCTCTTCTTCAGCAATGGTTCGCCCCATATCTCGCACGAGGTCATGCATATCAAACACACCTTTATCGTATATCTTTATCAGCAGCTTCATAGAAAGACTAGTTTTAGAAATGCGCACATTCTTGTACATAGATTTCCAGAAAACAATGGGAGAAGTTGTGCATTCTCCAATAAAAAAGCAAGCAATGTCCAGAAATATCTCCTTTTCCTCAGCACTAAGACCACTATAACTTATGTAGAGTGTTTTAAACATTTCTCTATTCACTGAAATGTTGTCAAGAGTTTCATTCCAGCAATCAATGTCGTTTTCATCCTGCTTATCATACAAGAAAGCGCCGATGACCTCGAGAGAAAGAGGGTGGCCCTTGCAAGCCTCCACTATTCTTCTGGAGAGCTCTTCAAAACGGGGAAGTGGGGATGATCTGAGGAAGTCGTGCCAACTAAACAAGTGGAGACCTTCACTTTCTCCCAATCCGGTTATCTCGTGAATGCATTCTGATGAGATGTGGGCAGCATTGAGAATGTGTCGATCTCGTGAAGTTATTATTAAGTGGCTGCCAGAGGACAGCCAATCCACCGCCAAGGCATCCAGTTGCGCGCGATCATCCACATCATCCATTTATTTCTTTTTGCTTTTTCTTTCTATTCAAGTCACATTGTCGATGCATCTTGACTGCTCCTTCTTGGTGACTTCTCGAAACTTCTCCATAGTAGTAATGTTAAGTTTTAAAAAGGAAAATACTTTGTTTTATGAATGTTGAGGAGAAGAAGAACTTCGTTTTATGAATGAGAGCACTGGCAGTTCAAATGGAAAAGTTTTAATGTAACCAAATTTCTATTTTAGAATCAATAAGTTAATCACTCTTTTATTTTTTGTTCTATGTTTATTATTTCATTGCACTATGTCTATTTATGTCTTTGCCTCCATCAGACTTGTACTCTATTTATTCGGAGACAATCTCAATTATTATTTTTAAGTTGTGAATAGTTGTGAATGTGGGTGGCCTATAGATGTACATTGTTATAAAAGAATATTATTATGTAAATTGATATTCCAAGTTGGTTTTTCAAAAAAAAAATCCTCATAAATTAGTAATCTATATATTTTTCTTGTTCTTATATCCTTTCCACTCATCCTCATCTTCAGGCCCTTTATCAATCATTTTTTGCTATTGTTTAGGACATTGTTGATCATTATAAGATAGGGTGTGCTGGAGGTTTGTCTCTTTCCTTTCATTGGAAACACCCTTCTAAATGACCTCGAGGAGGATCTGAGGAGGATAGGTAGGAGCTGGTTCAAATTTTACAGTCTCAGGAGTGTACTACTTTGGTTGGGAATGATGTTCTCGCCTCAGATAGCAGTGATTTGTTTGAGAAATTTTTAGTGTCATCTCGATATGTTGAGCTTCTCCGTCAGACTTTGGAAGATATTCAAGTGCCTTGGTGGAAGAAAGTCTGGTACACAAGTTTTCCTTGCCCAAATGCAATTTCTTCATGTGATTGGTGGTCCATAGTCGGTGCCTTTCATGGGATAATTTATGAAAGTGTGGCTTTCAAGGACCGTTGATGTGTGTTTTTTATCAGACTAGTGAATAAAATGTATCTCATCTCTTTTTCCAATGCTCCTTCATTAGACATATTTGGCACTCATGGTGGAATGTGTGGAACCAATCATGTTGGCATGTTTTCTCGCTGGCTGAATTCTTTGTGTGATGGGGTAAGGCCCCTATCAAGACTTATTTTCTTCAAGTTGCCTGGAATCTTGGGCCCTCCTTTATTATTTGGCATATCTGGTTGGAGAGGAACCATCGTATTTTTCAGGATGAGTTTTTGGAGGTTCCTCACTTATGGTGGAAAATTTTCCATTCTTTGGGGAAAAGTGTTTCTACAAATGTGACACTAATGAGGCCATGGATTCTAGGGAGGCTATTTTCTATAATCGCTTAAATATCCCTCTCTCACAAAGGAGACTTTTGAGAAAGAAATGTAGACATCCATTGCGAAAGATAAATAGGGTAGGGAAGTGGAGTGTACCTCCACAGGGTGCTCTCAAAATTAACACAGACGGGTCTTCCAATGGAAATCCAGGTCATGTTGGCATCGATGGAGTTGGTAGAGATAGTAAGGGGGATGCTCAGTTTGTGTTTTCAATTTATAAAGGCCATCACACTAACAACTTGATGGAGGCTATAGCTATTTTGTATGCTGTGAAGCATGCTTGCGACCTTGGCTGGAGTAGGCTTATCTATGAATCTCACTCACAAGTGGTGATTCACCTGTTGAATCAGCAACATTCTGAGGTTGTCATTTGGAAGTTAGCTTTGATTGTTGGCCAAATTTATAATTTGTGTGCTTCTTTGGAGTCGGTTACTTTCACTCATATTCCCAGGGAGTGGAATAGTGTTGCAGATTGTCTGGCGAAGTGGGCTTCTGATCATATGCATAATTGGAACATTTTTTATAAGACTCAACTACCTCTGGGCTTATCCCATCATTTAGATCATTTGGTGGATCTTGAAAGGGCTTCTTGATGCCCTTGCTCTGTATTCACTCTTTTTTTCTTTTTGTTTGAATAAATTTCACTCCTAACAAATATATATATATATATATATATATATATATATATATATATATATATATATCTGTGTGTGTGCGTGTGTGCGCACATATATATAATTTTTTCTCTCTTTCAATCAAATTTTAATATATATTTTGTGATTTTATTTCTATTAAATATAATCTATTAAGCTTTAAATGTGTGTAATGCCTTTAACTATAAATTGTTTCTTTATTATTGTTTGTAAATTGGACTATTATTAAATAATGTAATAACTATAAGCATACCTATCTTTTGAGGAATATAGGTAAAATATGCTGAAAAAAATCATATTTGTTTATTACTTTATATAAAAAATATTATATTATATTGAAACTAATATTAAGTTTCTATTATATTATGATATTGTAAATAATAGTAAATTATTATTAAGATATTATTATATTTTAATATATTCTTAGCATTGTTTTTTTCATCACTACAAGGTATTTGTGTGGCCTAGGTCAATGCCCATTTTTAGGATGAGTTAAGGCACGACTAGTCACTAGGGATGTACCAAGCAGTCCACCTATGAGGTGCACCAAGTGAAATCCATACCTCAAAGTAAAACTCGTGACCTATGAGGATCAAACCCATGACCCAAGCCAACTCTGGTACCCATATGGGCTCGTAGATGATGACGATTATTATTATTATTATTATTATTATTATTATTATTATTATTATTATTATTATTATTATTATTATTATTATTATACAAATAACTTATATTTTCAAAGTTTATACGAGTAACTTATTATTTCTTGATATTTCATTTGATTTACGTATTTACATTTGATATGATGTATGAATAGATTTAATTATTCAAAATTTATTTAATATGTATATAATTACATATATTTAACTAAGCTATCAAAACATAAATGAATCTTTTGAGATATACCAACATAAAATATTTTTATTTAATCTTTTTTTGGCTACTCCATAACAATCATATTAAATATGTTTTTTGTGCATTTGAGTGATTGAATAGTAATAATAAGGTTATGGATTAATAGGTATATCAATATCAAAACTACAATGTGATCTGTATGACCTATTCAACTACTTGTTTCACACAACATAAAATAAAATAAAATAATAAAGATATTATTTAATACTTTTCTCACTTTCTATAGACTACACACACATTCCAACAAGCTGCAATAGTTACACTGATAGCAAGGTATGTGTTAGCTAAAATATTTGAGGGCTAATAGTAAATAAATAAATAAAATTGAAGTCAAATTCTAAAACATTTTCCAACATACTTCCTACCTGTACTAAAATAATAACTTTGGAACAGGGGTATGGATATCCATCAAATCATAAAGGATGGAGAAATATTAAATTAGATGTTGTAGTTGTAATTGTCTTGGTAGAATTTTGTAAAATGTGGAAGCACCCTCCCTACCTTTGGCAAAATGGGAGGTTTGGAAGATGGTATGAATTTCCATCAAAGCATAAAAGATAGAAGTATTTTGTCAAATATTGTAGTTGCCACTACCTCGGTCGACATGTGTAGACTCAGAAAATTAGACTTAGAAAACATGAAACCAAAATGCCAACCACAAAAGAAAAATTTCATGTGAATCATCCTAATCATACCATCAATGCCATCAAAATGAAATGTATGAAAACATAAATAAAATCAAGCCAAACTTCCAAACATTCCTTTGAAGCACTTCAATGTTCTTTCCTTCTCCTCTAATGGTATGTTGCTCTCATTCTGACAATGTACACAATGCAATGAAAGCAAGGATAGATGAATAGAGTGAGATTAGGAATACTTGAAAATTGTGGTTTTTAGAATGATAAATGAGAGTCCATTTATTAAAAAAAAAAATAGGATAGATTGGATGACCAAGATGAATTTAGAACTCAAGACAATCAACAAACAAGATTAAATGAGAGGAAAGTTAAGTGATGATAAATTGGAAATTGCATTTCCAAGTGTATGAGAAAATAGAAATAAATATTATAAATATTTATTTTCAACAAAAAATGCTATTTGCAAGTGGAGGAAAGAAGTGAGGAATAAGTTAATTAGATGAGAAAATGGAAAGAGGAAAGAGTAAAGTGGAAAAGGAAATTAGTACAAGTGGGAGTTAGAAGTGGAGAGGAAAGTGGAAGGTGGAAGACTTAGAAATGGAGATAAATTAGCATGAAAAGATACAAGTTGGAGTGGAATATAAAATTAAAAATTATTAATTTCTTCATATTCAAAAAATTAGACAATTAAATAAATTTATTTATTTAATTGTGGGACAAGAGGAAAGTGGGTAAATAAATACCAAAGAGATAATGTTAAGATTTACTACATAATGTGGTGTTATCAGAGACTTGTGGTGTTTAACTTCTTGCGTTCACCTAGTTAGATGATATTAGAACTCATGCACTATTCCATATGCATGCTTCAAGGAGTCAACAAATTGCCAACCATTCATTTTTGTGTAGTTGGTATTGTTTGAGACATAGTATTTTTTAGTTGTTAAAAAATACTCCCTAATAACAACCTAACTAACCAAAAGCATGGAAATATACTTACATGATTTTGGAACTAAAATGATACTACTCCCCCCCCCCCCAACAAAAAAAAATGAATTTCTTCCTTATTCATGATTTCTCACAGTCCTTAAATGATGAATCTCATATAACATTACTAACATTGATTATACATGACTATAATCATCTTTAATCATGTCTCACTCTTGAGCAGTTACATATATTTTGATTTTCCCAGTGATATCTCCATTTTGGACCTTAGTAATGTTGATTGACATGTTTCTACAATTTTAAACATAATTTATGTCATTTGTACTTTTCAATATTGCACATTATTTATGATATGCTATCATCACCTATTTTCAATGATAATTGAGTTTGTTATGCAACACGATTGGTCATAGAAGTATGGTATGAAGAGGTAATGAGGATGAAAATTATTCATTTTTCATTATACTATTTTTAGTCCTCTATAGTTTGTGTAGTCTAAGATAGGATTGTTTGAATTGGAAAAGAAGAGGGGGGTGTACTCGAGGGAGACCACTTCTGAAGAATGTACCTACAATATTAGCTTTTTCATTGTGTCCATGATCTTGTTATTCTAGTTTTGTCTTCTTCTTCTTCCCATTCTTCTTCACCCAAGGTAGTCAAGAACAAGAAAAACTTCTCATGTAGTATTTTTTAGTTCTCTAATTTTACATCTTAAAGCATTATGGTCGGTTACCAAGGATGATGGCATCGTACTATTGTTGTTATTATCAACTGTCTTATTTGCAACTATGTAGTTTCTGACGCAAGAATAGACTAATTCCAATGAGTGTTAACATTGATGAAATTGAAAAGAATGAGAGTGGTGACATTATCCCATGATAAATGGTGTGCTCAAACAATTGGAGTCCCAAAGAATGCTCCATCAACATGATTAAGTTAGAATAAGGGGAATAAAAAAGAATTACAATGATGGAATAATTTAGTTGGGAAACCTTCAAATACAGCATCTAAAATGCATACAAACATGTAGCAGCTCAATTTTTTGTGTTTCATTTGCACTATAATGAAATATATCCTTCCTAAAAAAGGAAGCAACTATTTCCACTTTTATATTCTTTTTTCTAATAGACTAGACTTTACCAAAGACACGTGCAATAAATTTATTGGGGCAATGATTTTTTGAAGAAGAAGAGCATTGTGGAGGTCTTGGAACTGGAGTCAAAATCATGTGCATTGGATTTGTCATGACACATGGGTACCAAATTTGTGGCAGCAACAATATAATGAAGCAATATGGCATTGAACCATGTGAACTATCCTATGCAACCAATATTTAAATAGAGTAATATGTAGAGTGTGACATTGTAATTGATTATTAATATGTAATAAAAAAAAATTTAAATGAAGTTTGATATCTTTATATATTGCTCTATGACTTTGATCATGTAACTAGTGTCAGATTGCAACAATTATTTTTGAACTGCATTTTCGACTCTTAGGCATTATATATGGTTAAAAATTGGGCAAAGAAAACTAGGACAACTCTTTTTCCAAATGTAACATCAAGCACTAGCAAAGGAAATGCAATGTGATTAAAACACAAAAAAATCTAACACTTGGCAAGCACCAAATACTTAGCTTTATTCCATGACACCTATCGCCTCGTGAGGCGCATTCCTGAACTTCACTTCAAATCAACAACTTCTAAAATCAGACCTATTAGATATTAGTTACTAGCAATCGCACCTTAGTGTGCAATGGGTATGGCATAAGTTATGGAAAGGTCATTTAAGTATGTGTCCCTTTATTTTCCACTCCCTCTCAATAGCTCTAGATCTCCTTATCTCTTTATCAACGTATCTCTTCCTCTTTATCCTATAAAATTTTGACAAAATAAAAAAGTATATAAACTTAAATCAATGATAGGAAAATCATTTTTGTGCATTATAGTTCAAACTCACTTTAATTATTGACAAAAATATGTCTTATTGTCTAACATATCGGCTATGCACGCAATGAAATCTGAGTTTCATTGCTTCTCTGTCATGCTAATGTATAGCCAATAAGAAGGATGAATATCAAATGGATAAAATGCTTGCAATGGTTGTCTATTGGTCATTTTTAATTCTCAACCATTGATATTAAAAATCAGCTCATTCATTTCAAGTAGTAAATATCTGTAAAGTTAGTTCATCCATCTCATATAGAATCGATGAACGACTCGGGTGATTTCAATGGTAGCCATTTTGCCTACATAAAAATGGTATGCAATTTTGGATTCATGGATTCATTGAGAGATTAGTATGTGTTTGCATGATGCCATAACTTTTCATGGTTGGCTTTAGCATGTTTATTTCTAACCCTTAATTTTCTTGATCTACACTTTCCATGATTTCTTATTTTACTTTGAAATGTATCCTCAATATAGCTAAGATATACAAGAAATGAGGAAACAAAATATGGCCAAAATTTCATTGACATGCCCTTTTCCTTTTTATTTATTGGAACCACTTTATTAAAGTGTCATTCATGCAATAAAAAATTTGAAAAAAACTAATATATTCTTCTATGAAACTCAACCCATGACCTTATCCCATCTTGATTCCATCATCACTCAGACTATGACCTAGTTATATAATCATTTGATCTATTTTTTATCACCCTATATTCTTTTAATGAGCAAAAAATGACCTAAGTTACTTTTCCCCCTACAAATATGATCCTCAATCATTTAAAATTCAAATTTCAAATTAAACTCTTAATGATTTTCCCACTATCTTGTACGAGTTGACTTGCTACTCATTAGTGTGGTTATTTATTTTATCTTATTATATTTTAGAATATTCATTATTGGTTTTGAAGTCACTAAAGAATAATTAGAGAGTATATTCATGGAGCATTCATAAAAAATTTATGGAAACATATTAGAGAATATATGATCATAGGCATCTCTATATGTTCGCATGTTAACTTTAATATTTTTATAATGTTACTGAATCAACCTACCTCATGGCTTGGAATAAGAAAAATATATTGATAAAGTTATTTGGGTCACAAATCTCAAGACTCAAATCTCTTTTTCCTTACTCAAAAGCCCACTCAAAACAAATTCTCTTTAATACTTATAAAAAAATCTAAATAGTATTTTATAAAAAAACTAATTGATCTTCCAGAAAAACAATAGGTTCATAACTCTACCCTTTGATTACTGTGTATATCTGCTTATCAAAATTCACCCTAAATCCAATAGTAAGATTTCATAAGAATTATCTTTCAAAAAAATATATACATAATTAAATAGCATTTGATTAATGTGACCATTTGACTAAGCATCCTTCTTCTCCACCTTGACTATCGAAAATTATCAGCTATCAAAAATTTGATTTATATAAAATGATACGAGGTATTATTGATTTTAAACAGAGAAAAGCAATCGCTTAATTCTAAATTTAGTTTTTATGTAAAATTCCACTGTAATAAAGCTAGTGAGTATTATAATAGTTTGGTTGCTCCTCTATACCACTATATTCTCCCTCACCTTTTGAGCGTGGCCAACATTCCTATTCATATGACCATACGAAGAATGATTTTCTTGGCGTCCTCGCTACCATCACCATAATGAGGCAATGAAATTCATGTTATTTTTTATAGGATTTTGTGTGATATTCATTACATCTCGTACACTCTCCCAAATTGACAAATTAAATTAGCCTTGAAAGGTTTGAGTCTTTTGTGCATATATTGTCTTGCAGAGATTTTCATGGCTTACATTCAAACAGACAAGAGGCTTATTATCATCGTCGCAACACTGAAATTATGTTCTGAATAAATCTGGTTCGGTAGAATGCTATAAATAGGCTTTTCGATAGAATCCCTCCCTACAAGATAACTATATGTATACAATGATGGAGGAAGATACACACATACAATGCTGAGAACAGAGTAAAATACAGTAAACAGAGATTTAATAAAACTTTTATATTAATGCCTTGATTATAAATTTACAGAGATTTTCTAAGAGCTGCCAATGCTCACATTATCGCCTATATTTCTTGCAGAGACAGAGTATCATCTGGACACAAAAAACTAAGAAAAACATTCCTGTTCTATTTTCAAAATATTCTTCTTGAAGAAACTTCTCGAATTGCCTAGAGAATAACCGATCGATTCAAAAAAGTTAGGGAAAAAACTATATAAAATACATTGCAATTAATATGGTGGTTGGCGGAAGAAAAAAGGTTGTCGCATGAGAGTGGTCGCATGATCGCATGAATAAAATAATGCTCATGCGATCATGCGACAAGAGCATATTAGAGGGGACCCACGCGCTTGGAAATGAAAGCCAAAACTTTTAAGGTAGTCGCATGATCGCATAAACCAAATGAGAGTTATGCGATCATGCGAAAAGGTAAAGGGAGAGGGCCCCACAAAAAAAGAAGATATCGCAAGTGCGCACATAAAATAAAATTGGGCAAGCTTAAAACAGTCGCAAAAAGAGCTAGGCAAAAAATATGAGGAAGTTGCATGATCGCACGAGCTGAAAGCAAGCCTTGTGATCATGCGAAAAGGCAGAGAAAGAAGGCCTATGGTAGGTGGGGAAGGACAACGTCAAGGCAGAGAAAGCAGTCACATGATCGCAAGAGTGAAAATGAAGCCTTGCGATCATGCGACAAGGTATGTAGTAAATGCTGGTAGGTGGGAGAAAAGACCGTAGGGACAGGGAAGATTACAGACTCTGCTTTGCTGGCTTCCACGTTCACAGGCATTCACATTCTTCAACACTCCCCCTTAATCTTCATTGTCAATTATGTATGCAATGTCGATTTCTTTTTGAAGATGTTCAAACACATTCTTTGCCAGTGGTTTTGTGAATATATCAGCAAGCTGTTCATTTGACCTGCAAAACTGAAGATGAATGTCACCATTGTTTACCAGTTCTCTGATAAAATGATATTTGGTATCAATATGTTTGCTTCGTTTATGAAATACATGATTTTTAGATAAGGTAATTTCTGAATTGTTATCACAGTAAATCTTCGTAGATTCTTCTTGATGATGCCCTAAATCTGAAAGTACTCTCCTCAACCAAACTGCTTGACAAGATGTTGATGTGGATGCTACATACTCTGCTTCAGCTGATGAGAGAGTAACAATTGATTGTTTCTTTGATGCCCAAGAGATAGCACCGGAACCTAGATGAAAAATGTATTCGGAAGTGCATTTTCTATCATCCATGCTACCTCCCCAATCACTGTCTGTATAACCAATCAGATTGCAATCATTTGAAAATGTATACAAAATTCCAAAATTCTTTGTTCCAGCTATGTATCTCAAAATTCTTTTCCCAATTTTCCAATGTGATTCCTTTGGTTTCTCCATAAATCTGGAAATAAGACTAACACCAAACATAATATCCAGTCTTGTGGCAGTTAAATACATGAGGCTGCCCACTAATCTTTTGAATAAAGTTGGATCTACACTTGGACCTTGATCATCCTTACTAAGCTTCAAACCCAATGCAACTAGTGTAGGGGCTGGATTCACTTTTGTCATCTTAAATCTTTTCAACAATTCACCAACATACTTGCTTTGACATATGAAGATTCCTTGATCATTTTCACTTACCTCCATGCCAAGAAAGTATCTCATGAGGCCTAAATCAGTCATATCAAATTCCTTTTTCATGGCTGCCTTGAATGTGTTAGTTTGCATATTTCTTGTGAATATCAAATCATCTACATAGAAACAGATTATCAAAATTTCTCCTTCATCATTCACTTTGATATACAAAGTAGGTTCATTCCCGCATTTACTAAAACCATTATTTACAAAATAAGAATCTATCCTGCTGTACCAAGCTCTAGGAGCTTGTTTCAAACCATATAATGCCTTTTTCAATCTGCACACTTTATGTTCTTCTCCCAAAATTTCATAACCCAGTGGCTGACTTACATACACCTCTTCTTCCAAAATTCCATTTAAGAACACAAATTTGACATCCATTTGATAAACTTTCCATTTGTTTTGGGCTACAATAGATATGACCATTCTTGTTGTATCCATTCTTGCCACATGTGCAAATGTTTCATTGAAATCTATACCTGGCTTTTGTGTAAAACCTTTTGCCACTAATCTTGCCTTGTGCTTTGCAACTTTTCCATCAACATCATACTTTGTCTTATAAATCCACTTTACTCCAATCACATCCTTGCCTTTAGGAAGTTCTACTAGATCCCATGTTTCATTCTTTTCTATTGACTGAATCTCTTCATCCATGGCTGTAATCCATTTGTCTTCTTTTATAGCTTCTTCAAAATAAATTGGATCAGCATGTGTTAACAATGCAAAATCACAATAAAAATCAGCATTTTCAACTTCTTGTGTTTCATCATAAATCTCCCTAAGACTTCTTGTCTTCTTTGATGTGTTTATGGACTTAGACCTTAAAGATGCAAGTGTAGGTTCAGAAGATTCGCTGTTGTTATTATTTGTTGGGGCAGTGGGATTTGGAGTGCTAGGAGCTCTTGAAGGTGTTCTAGGTGCATTTGCTTGTGTAGGTGGATTTGCAACCTGAATTTCATCCTCTTCATTCTCTTGTAGAACATTAGGAGTGGTTGAATTTATTTTGTCTATGCTGCCATCCCATGCCTCTTCTTCAACAAATTCAACATCTCGGCTTATTATTAGCTTCTTAGTAATAGGATTGTACAACTTATATGCCTTTGAGTGTTCACTATATCCCATAAATATGCATTTTTTTCCTTTGTCATCTAATTTTCTTCTCAACTCTGGAGGTACCAATGAGTATGCCACACATCCAAAAACTCTTAAATGTGATATGTTATGTTTTCTCTTACTCCAAGCTTCTTCTGGTGTTTTATTTATCACTGCTTTTGTTGGACACCTATTTAAAATATATAGTAAACATGCAACAACTTCAGCCCAATATTCATTTGGTAAGTGTTTTGCCTTTATCATGCTACATGCCATTTCCATGATTGTTCTATTCTTTCTCTCAGCTACTCCATTTTGTTGAGGTGTGTACCTTGCTGTAAATTGTTTATGTATGCCATTTTCTTTGCAAAAAATTTGAAATTCAGTTGAGACATACTCTCCACCTTGATTGGTTCTCAATGTCTTGATAGGATATCCACTTTCTTTTTCAACTTTTGCCTTGAACTCCTTGAAAATAGTAAATGTATCAGATTTGTATTTTAAGAAATAAACCCATGCTTTTCTGCTAAAATCATCAATGAATGTTATAAAATAAAGTTTTCCACTAATGGAAGGTGTTTGCATAGGTCCACAAATGTCTGAATGAACTATCTCTAATGGCTATTTTAATCTATATGATTCCCCAACTGGAAATGATTTCTTATGTTGCTTTGCCAATATGCAACTCTCACATGTGATTTTAAGTGACTCTATTTGTGGCAACCCAACCCATAAACCATTTTCTTCTTGTATAACAGTTGTAATCCTTTGAAGTTTAAATGCCCAAGTCTTAAATGCCATAGCCAAGATTCATTTTTGTATGAATCTTTAAAATCTATTTCAGCAACCTTTTGCAAACCTTGTGGCTCAATCATTAATCTACTTTGAATTCTTAGTGGGAACATCCTGTTCTTTGTCATTTCTACTCTTGCAATCAGCCTATTGCTTGCTTTCTTGTCTAGAATCACACATTCACCATTCTCAAAGTGTACTCTATAACCCTTTTGCACTAATTGCCCAATGCTTATAAGGTTGTGTTGTAATCCGGGAACATAGTAAACATATGAAATTTGTTTATCTTTGTCTTGTTTTGTTTTTATGTTAATTGACCCTTTGCCCATAACTGAAACTCTTTAATCATTTCCCAATTTAACTTCGGATTTTACTGAATCATCCATTGTTGAAAACATTTCCTTCTTACAACTCATATGATTACTGCATCCACTATCTAAGAACCACAGTTCTTTAGAACTTTCTTGTGCTACATTGCATGCTATGAATATAGTGTCCTGTTCACTAGTGTTTGACTGATTTTCATTTGTGAAATGTGCCTTTTGCTTGTTCAAATCATATTGCTTTTTCTGACATTCTGATGCATAATGCCCAAATTTGCTATAGTAGTGACATTGGATGTTAGATTTGTGATACCTTTCTCCTTGATGATAGCTTTGAGAGTGACTGCTCCCCCTGTTAGTCCATTTTCCAGTCATAGCAAAATCTTATGGAAATGGCCTATTTTCTTGCAAATTTTTTTGAAGTGCCCTTAGCCCCTGGTAGTTCATGTTGTCACCTTGCTCCAGTCTAAAACACACATGCTGAATCAAAAAATCTAGAAAGTTATTCAAGTTTAAGGTCTGCTGGAAATATTTTCAAAATCTGTCTCAGTGTCAAAAACCCATAATGTGTTTGAAAGTCCATGTTGTTTTCGATCATGTGCTTCCTACTTTTGTGTGCTTATGCTTTGGCATCAAAAACCTTGTGTGTTTTTGGTCTTCCTCTATGTTGAATACTTCGTGTGTTTTCGACCTTGGTCCTAATTGCGTAGGTGCGATGGATGGTGGGGCCCAGTCCTTGCAGGGTTTCTTGTCGCTAATTCTCCAAATTCTCTGGCGGTTACATCTTTCATTCAGCGACCTGGCGAGCAGTCTTTTTCTCTTTGGTCGCGCAATCTCTTGTTTCTAGCAGTTAGGTGCTTAACCTTTAGCGACTCGGTAACTGTTAGTCGCATAATCTCTGAATGTTTGGCGGTTAGCGGCTAACATCTCATGACCTGGCGGGCGGTTTGTCACGTGATCGCTGAATGCTTGGCAGTTAGTTGGTGGGCCCGATATTTCTTAAGCAGAGTAACAATGCAGGGGAGATCTACAGTTGCTACATGATTGTAAGGAATATTCCTCCCCTTTGCGATCATGTGACCACCGTCTGATCTTCCCAAAAGGTAAGGATTTTCTCGGTGGTGGGTCCTATGTCAGGTGACTTGGCGGCCACAGCGTATGATGTGATGACATGTGGCATTGGGTGGGCCCAGGTGGGGTTTGAGGTTTGGCGGAGTGGATAAAGATCTGGCGGCCTGATAAATTTCCTTCTTGTTGCTGGTTCATGTAATATAAAGGTGATGCCCTATTTCATTTGGCGATTTAGTGAATAGTGGTCGTGTGATCGCTAAGTCTTTTGGCAATGGTGTAAAGTATCTCGCGAATTGGCGAAAGTCCTTCGGTCACCAGTTCACCAGATAAGTGGGGCCGGTGTTTTCGGTGATGAGGCTTTTCCCGATTGGCTGGCGGGTGACAGGGTGGCAGTCTCATGGCTTGTCATGTGTTTGCATAGCCCAGTTTTTGGCTATGCGATCATGCGACAACTTTGGACGTCACCGTTCCAAAGTTAATGGTGGGCCCAGGTTTTCAGAGGGAGATTGATCGGACGGCTGCATTTTAAAGTTGATAAAGTTTTAAATTTTGGTCGTCGTTTCTCTGTAGGCACCAAAGAAGTAACCGTTGCTTTTCAAATTCAAATTTCTGAGAATTTCTAGCGACAGAGGGTACCATTTTTATGGAATTCAATGCAGAAGTGACCTTGTCAAGTAAGAAGTAATTTGTTTGCCACTCTAGTGTGGTCTAGGGTGCTTGACTCGAGAAGTGTTTGCAGGTGGTTGATTAGACTTGTTTTTATGGAAATGGCCTGGTTTTATGGCCTGATCTTGATGTCGGTCTGAGATCTTTTCTCTTTAGGTTGCCTAACTTTCATGCCCCTGCAATAAATTTTTGACCGTTTCTAATTGGTTTAGCTATTGTAACCTATGCCCTAGCTGTCTATAGCTTTTTGCATCCTACTGGTTTAGGATTCCAAGGTAGCTAGTGGTATAAATTGTAGAAATTTTGACTGTGTAAGGGTTCTAAATTTTTGTCAATTCCAGGAAAGGTTCTGTTCTGCAGATTTCTCCTTCTCTTTGCATATAGAGTGTTCTTTCCTTGTTGGTTATGAGAATATAATGCATATTATAAGTGATCTGTCTTATGTGAGAGGATTTTAATATATTATTACAGTTACCAAGCTATCTCCATTTAAATTTTGAGTCCATTAGTCATACATCAAGGGTGTTTGATTTTTTTGTTTGCATTGCCTAAGTGTTTGCAAGTGGAGTTGTCTTCGCAAAGATAACTGGTTAAGGGTTAGTATTCATGTATGTATGGGCTGAAGTATCAAGGATAGGTCATGCTTGTCTTCCAGTGGATGCTGGTTAATGTATTGTCTATTCATAGGTCTCTTCTAAGGGGAGGGTTAAAATCCTTTGATGGATAATAGCATGCTTGAATGCACAGGTGGGTGTTAAGTTGAGGTTTGGTCATGGTGTGTGATTGATGTTAGGCATCAACACATTGAGTATATGGTTTCCTTGTTTCATAGATATCCCTTGCAATACTGTGTTTGACTCTGTGGCCCATTGGATAAGGCACTGGTCTATCAGAGACTTAGGGTATCTCAGGGGTCCCTTCTATCCATTTAAAATCATTCCCATTCAGTCCCACCCTTTCCCTTTCTTGCTGTTAGTGTAGGTCTCTGGTTATCAGACTCATTGCATGCAAGCAGGTTATTGCATCAGATTTGGTTTCATTGGGATATAGGATACCTATAGGATTCTGGTAACTATTCCACAATAATACATCTATAGGCCTTTCAATCATCAAGAAGAGTGATGAGTGTGTAGATGAGGCAATACCCACTTGAGTGATGTGGAGCTCAAAGCAGAAGGAAGATTTCTCTCTATCCTCAACAATTGGTACTTTTTCCCTGTCAGACTTTGGAGCGAAGACTAACCAGTTTGTCAATCATAGTGTAAACCTGGCACCGTGTGGGAACAAGTTTAAAAGCCAACAAAATGGTGACTCCATTGGGGAAGAAGTAAAAGACAACAAGTTTTTCTCCTTGGCTGGATCATCCCAGAGTCTTGGTTGAAAGATCATAGAGTCATATACACAAACAAAGCATTTGCTAAAATCTTCTCACCTAGTTGTGAGTGGCGGCTCTGATTTCTCTCTGTTTTATCAGTGCATCTTCTGATAAACAGTGTGTATACTTGGTGTAGTTTTGTGTTGGCTGGAAGAAGAAATAATGAATTATTTTCCTCTCAAGGAGGTGGCGACTCTGCATGACAAAGAATCTGATGGAGCTTCATGGTGAGCTCTAGATCTGCCCTGCTTCCAGCCAAAGGTCTTCTACTACAAAATTCTAGGTATTATCTTATTGAAATGTTTCCCTATCAAGTGTGTAGCACTGTTGTAAAGGGATGAGTGTTTGTGGATGGTTCCTCATGGAGGAATATAGGCCCTTTTGTTTTGATGGCATTGAAGGTGCCCTTAATGAGTTCTCTACTGAGGATGGGAAGTGCTTGCCGAGATTCATGGCTGGTGGATCTGTTTCTGCAAGCCAGCATGTTGATGTTGTCATGGGTATTTTTGGAGATATAGATGTTGAGCATGAAGATGTTGCCATGAGGTTATTTGTGCACACATTTTCTGATGGTGCAAGGAAGTGGTTCTTGTCCTTGCCTTCATGTTCAATCCCTTTTTGGGATGTGTTGAGAGCTAAGTTTGTTGAATATTTTGATAAATTTTCTTCTCTCAAGAAGGAATTAGCAAGGTTGAAAATGGTGAACTGGCAGTTAGCGGAGGACATAAGATTGCTAAGACTGGTGGCTCCTGATGATGTTCATGAGGAGGCCAATGTTTCTGATGTTGATTCTCACTATGCAGAGAGTGTTGACTATGAAGCTGATTCTGAGATCAGTGCATATGAGGATGTTGAAGATGAATCTGAGGATGACAATATTTTCTTTTTCTCTGTAGATTTTTCTTCTTGTCAACATGAGAGGGTAATCTTCTTGTCCCGGTGTGATGAATATTGATTATGATGCAGATGATGATTTCTGCATTGATTTATTCACACAAGATGATCTGAGGCCAGATGTCTCCATTCTTGTCTTGGATAGGAATGATGTTTGCAATGACAGGGATGTAGCTGATGAAGAAGAAAATGAAAATGAAGCCCAGGGTCCATTGAGCAGTGAGATGATTTCAGCACTCTTGGCTAAACAATTTCAAAGTTATGCACCTTGTCTGGACTTTGATTTGTAGCTCCCCTATGATGCATCCTTTGATATTGATAATGAGGCCAGTGTTCAAAGTGACCATGAAGACCCATGTATACAAGATCCCCCCTCTGGTAGTGACTCTGCAGAAAGAGAAACAGAAGGACATGATAGTGTGTTTTTCTGTCATCAAGATTATAGTGATGAAAATTTTTCTTGTTCAAGCCCTTTCCCTGTTTCTGCTAAATATGATGCTAAGTGTGATAGTATTGAGGACTTAGTCTTCAATAGTTGGGACAGATTTTCTTCTGGAGAAAATAATGATGATGCAGTGCTCCCCTGTCACCAAAGTTTTGATGAGGACCTTCACTTGGTTCATGATGCAGTCAGTGTGGACACCATGGAGGAACCAAGTTGCTTAGTGGCTGAAGCAATGTGTGAAGGTAAATTTGAAGATCCAAGTCCTTCTCAGCTAGGTAATTGTATTGTAATGCATAATGTTCCTCATGTACTATTTTTTGATGCATTACAAGGTGAGTTTTTTATTCTTTCCAGTCAGCAGGAAGAAGTAGATGATGTTCCCTACTTCTTGGAATTTGAATATGAATATGGTGGTTGTGACTAGAAAGACATGGGCAGTTATCATTATAGTTTCATTCTTCAACCCATGATTATTCACATACATTTGCAGCAGGATGATCATAAAATTTTTAGATGGTGGGTCACGTATGTGGATGAGAATCAATTTTTTGATTCAGGAGGGTCACTGGTTTTCTTTTGGGGCCTTGAGCCTGGTTGTAAATACTTGTACACTTTGTAAATATCTTTCCCTTTCCTGTTGTGTGTTTTTCCTTCTTATTCCCTGCATTTTTTGAGTTCCCTATTTTTGTCCAGTTGGTGGTCTGCTTCTCCCAGAGATCTGAATTCTTGCCATGCCTGCAAGAGCTATGCATCCCCAACCAGAGCTACTGTTAGTCCATTTTCCAGTCACAGAAAAATCTTATGGAAATGGCCTATTTTCTTGCAAATTTTCTTGAAGTGCCCTTAGCCCCTGGTAGTTCATGTTGTCACTTTGCTCCAGTCTAAAACACACGTGCTGAATCAAAAAATCCAGAAAGTTATTCAAGTTTAAGGTCTGCTAGAAATATTTTCAAAATTTGTCTCGGTGTCGAAAACCCACAATGTTTTTGAAAGTCCATGTTGTTTTCGACCTTGTGCTTCCTGCATTTGTGTGCTTATCCTTTGGCGTTGAAAACTTTGTGTGTTTTCAGTCTTCCTCTGTGTCGAATACTTCATGTGTTTTCGACCTTGGTCCTAATTGCCCAGGTGCGATGGATGGTGGGGCCCAGTCCTTGCAGGGTTTCTTGTCGTTGATTATCCAAATTCTCTGGTGGTTACATCTTTCATTCAGCAACCTGGCGGGTGGTCTTTTTCTCTTTGGTCGCGCAATCTCTTGTTTCTGGCAGTTAAGTGCTTAACCTTCAACGACTCGATGACTGTTAGTCATGTAATCTCCGAATGTTTGGTAGTTAGCGGCTAACATCTCATGACTTGGTGAGCGGTTTTTCACGTGGTCGCTGAATGCTTGGTAGTTAGTTGGTGGGTCCAGTATTTCTTAAGCGGAGTAACAATGCAGGGGAGATCTACAGTTGCCGCATGATTATAAGGAATATTCTTCCCCTTTGCGATCATGCGACCACCGTCTGATCTTCCCAAAAGGTAAGGATTTTCTCGTTGGTGGGTCCTGCGTCAGGTGACTTGGTGGCCGCAGTGTATGATGTGCTGACATGTGGCATCAGGCAGGCCCAGGTGGGGTTTGAGGTTTGGCGGAGTGGATAAAGATCTGGCAGCCCCACAAATTTCCTTCTTGTCACTAGTTCGCATAATATAAAGGTGATGCCCTATTTCATTTGGCGATTCAGCGAACAGTGGTCACATGATCGCTAAGTCTTTGGGCGATGGTGTAAAGTATCTCGCGAACTAGTGAAAGTCCTTCGGTCGCCAGTTCACCAAATAAGTGGGGCCAGTGTTTTCGGTGATGAGGCTTTTCCCGATTGGCTGGCGGGTGATAGGGTGGTAGTCTCATGGCTTGTCATGTGTTCGCATAGCCCAATTTTTGGCTATGCGATCATGCGACAACTTTGGACGTCGTCATTGCGGAGTTAATGGTGGGCCCAAGTTTTCAGAGGGAGATTGATCAGACGGCTACGTTTTAAAGTTGATAAAAGTTTAAATTTTGGCCATCGTTTCTCTGCAGGTGCCAAAGAAGTAACCATTGCTTTTCAAATTCAAATTTTTGAAAATTTCCAGCGACAGAGGGTACCATTTTTATGGAATTCAATGCAGAAGTGACCCTGTCGGGTAAGAAGTAATTTGTTTGCTGCTCGAGTGTGGTCCAGGGTGGTTGACGGTTGATTGCAGAAGGTTTTGTACCATGAGGAATGATACATCTTGGCTCGAGAAGTGTTTGCAGGTGGTTGATTAGACTGGTTTTTATGGCAATGTCCCGGTCTTATGGCCTGATCTTGATGTCGATCTGAGATCTTTTCTCTTTGGGTTGCCTAACTTTCATGCCCCTCCAATAAATTTTTGACCATTTCCAATTGGTTTAGCTGTTGTAACCTATGCCCTAGCTATCCATAGCTTGTTGCATCCTACTAGTTTAGGATTCCAAGGCAGCTAGTGGTATAAATTATAGAAATTTTGACTGTGTAAGGGTTCTGAATTTTTGTCAGTCCCAAGAAAGGTTTTGTTCTATAGATTTCTCCTTCTCTCTGCATATAGAGTGTTCTTCTTTCCTTGCTGATTCTGAGAATATAATGCATATTGTAAGTGATCTATCTTATGTGTGAGGATTTTAGTATATTCTTACTATTACCAAGCTATCTCCATTTAAATTCTGAGTCCATTAGTCATACATCAAGGGTGTTTGATTTTTTTATTTGCATTGCCTAAGTGTTTGCAAGTGGAGTTGTCTTAGCAGAGATAACTGGTTTAGGGTTAGTATTCATGTATGTATGAGCTGAAGTATCAAGGATATGTCATGCTTGTCTTCTAGTGGATGATGGTTAATGTATTGTCTATTCATAGGTCTCTTCTAAGGGGAGGGTTAAAATCCTTTGATGGATAATAGCATGCTTGAATGCACAGGTGGGTGTTAAGTTGAGGTTTGGTCATGGTGTGTATTGATGTTAGGTATCAACACATTGAGAATATTATTTTCTTGTTTCATAGCTGTCCCTTGCAATACTATGTTTGACTCGGTGGCCCATTGGATAAGGCACTGGTCTATCAGAGACTTAGGGTATCTCAGGGGTCCCTTTTATCCATTTAAAATCATTTCCATTCAGTCCCACCCTTTCCCTTTCTTGCTGTTAGTGTAGGTCTCTGGTTATTAGACTCATTGCATGCAAGTAAGTTATTGCATCAGATTTGGTTTCATTGGGATATAGGATACCTATAGGAGTTTGGTAACTATTCCACAATAATACATTTGCAGGCCTTTCAGTCATCAAGAAGAGTGACGAATGTGCAGATGAGGCAATACCTTCCTGAGTGATGTGGAGCTCAAAGCAGAAGGAGGATTTCTCTCTATCCTCATCAATTGGCACTTTTTTTCTGTCAGACTTTGGAGCGAAGACTAACCAGTTTGTCAATCATAGTGTAACCCTGGCACCGTGTGGGAACAAGTTTAAAAGCCAACACCCCCTTCCTCTTGTTGATGTAGAATGGGCATTTGGGCTTGATGGTGGTCTTCTACTTTCAAATTGTGTGTTTTCTCTTCCTCCTCTTGATGAGAAACGTCCTCTGCCTCTGCTGTTGTTTGATCTCCCTCTTGACTTGCCAAATGAGAGCTGAGTCTTGAATGCATTTTCAAATGATGATGACCCAGTTCGGTTCATTCTTTTCTCATGGACTAGAAGTGATCCCATTAACTCATCTACTAATAATATAGAAAGATCTTTGGCCTCTTGAATAGCTATTACTATAGCATCAAATTTAGCAGGCAAACTTCTAAGTATTTTTTCCACAATCTTTTGATCTTCAACAGTGTCTCCATAGGTCCTTAACTGATTTACTATTCACATTGCATGAGTGAAAAATGCATCTATTGAATCTGAGTCTTTCATTTGCAGATTTTCAAAATCCCTTCTAAGTATTTGTAATTTTGCCATTATTACCTTACCTGTGCCTTGGTATGTTTTTTGCAGACTATCCCATGCTTGTTTTGATCTTGTGGCAGCTACAACCTTTGGAAAGATTGATTCTTCCATTGCTTGTTGAATGAAAAATAGTGCCTTTGCATCCTTCTTTTTATTTTCCTTCAATAAATCCTTATCTGCTTGTGAAAGGGCCTGATATGCCTACTGATCTGGTGGTTCAGGAAACCCATTTTCCACTAAATCCCAAACATCTTGTGAATGAAAAAGAGTCTTCATTTTTATGCTCTAATAGTCATAATTTTTGCCATTAAAGATTGGGATCTGGGGCTGAGAAATACTCCCACTGGTTCCTGCCATAGTTTACCTTCAATAAATCCTTATCTGCTTGTGAAAGGGCCTGATATGCCTGCTAATCTGGTGGTTCAGGAAACACATTTTCCACTAAATCCCAAACATCTTGTGAATGAAAAAGAGTCTTCATTTTTATGCTCCAATTGTCATAATTTTTGCCATTAAAGATTGGGATCTGGGGCTGAGAAATACTCCCACTGGTTCCTACCATGGTTTACCAGTAACACTTTCTCCTTTTTTTATAAACCCTTTTCTTTCTTTCTTTTCTCTAACTTGCTCTTTGCCCACAATGAAATCTTCCAAGAAAACAATACCCAGATCCTTTTGAGCTTCAATCTCTAGCAGACCTTTTCCCTTCAATAACAAGTGCTTCAATCTCCTTCTCTGATACCAATTTGATGGAGGAAGATACACACATACAATGCTGAGAATAGAGTAAAATAGAGTAAACAGAGATTTAATAAAACTTTTATATTAATGCCTTGATTATAAATTTACAGAGATTTTCTGAGAGCTGCCAATGCTCACATTATCGCCTATATTTCTTACAGAGATAGAGTATCATCTGGACACAAAAAACTAAGAAAAACATTCCTGTTCTATTTTCAAAATATTCTTCTTGAAGAAAGTTCTCAAATTGCCTGGAGAATAACCGATCGATTCCCAAAAATTAGAGAAAAAACTATATAAAATACATTGCAATTAATATGGTGGTTGGTGGAAGAAAAAAGGCTGTCGCATGAGAGTGGTCGCATGATCACATGAATAAAATAATGCTCATGTGACCATGCAACAAGAGCATATTCAAGGGGACCCACGCACTTGGAAATGAAAGCCAAAACTTTTAAGGTAGTTGCATGATCGCATAAACCAAATGAGAGTTATGTGATCATGCGAAAAGGTAAAGGGAGAGGATCCCACACAAAAAGAAGATATTGCAAGTGCGCACATAAAATAAAACTGGGCAAGCTTAAAATAGTCACAAAAAGAGCTGGGCAAAAATATGAGGAAGTCGCATGATTGTAAGAGCTAAAAGCAAGTCTTGCGATCATGCAACAAGGTAGAGAAAGAAGGCCTACGGTAGGTGGGGAAGGACAATGTCAGGGCAGAGAAAGCAGTCGCATGATCGCAAGAGTGAAAATGAATCCTTGCGATCATGCGACAAGGTATGTAGTAAATGCTGGTAGGTGGGAGAAAAGACCATAGGGACAGGGAAGATTACAGACTCTGCTTTGCTAGCTTCCACATCCACAGTCATTCACGTTCTTCAACATAGAATCCAATAGAGAATCCATTGTTCCACTTAAGATATCATGGCATAAATCATTTCCTCCTGTGGACCACGAATATGGCAGTCAAGGGTCGATAATGACATTAAACATTTTACTGTGTAAAAAAACCCTTCCGTGCTATTTTTTGTATGATTATAAACTGCCGACTCAGTAAGATATCGAAGAAAAAGCAACGACATCGCTGTAAGAAACACGTCGACAAAAGGAAAAAAAGTAGAATATCGTATTTAATGATATTTGAAAAAGTAAGACGCTGATACATTAAAGTGGCAAAGTAAGAATGCTGACATGTAAAGTGGGAAAAATAGAATGCTTCAGATGATTTCAATGGTAGTCATTCTGTCTACAAGATTTCCAACAGTAGAATGTAAATTTTAACTTGAACCCTTTCATAGAGAAACGCCTACCACGTAACAAGTCCACAAACACACAACTACTACTTAGTTTTAAAAAATATTAGTTTTGATTACCCAAATTGGGGAAGTCCCTTTCGTGGAATCCCATAACGAAGCTTCCTCATGTTTTGTTTCAACTTTACTTCCACCACAAGCAAAAGCTCATATCTAGGGTAAAAACCATTACGTGGTTTCTGAGGAGGAGGATGCAACAAATGTCAAATCTCGTGATAGACTTAAGATAACACTGGAAAATTATCCAATGGCTTAGTGATGACACTGGAAAATTATTTCTTAGAACTAGATTTCAACCCTCACTTTCTTTAATATTGAACTAATTGGCCGGTTCAATTATCTACATCCTTTCTATTTGGCCAAACTGTTTGTGGATTAATTTGTGTCACAACTTTTTAAGTATAAGTGAACCGCACCGAATTATTGATGAAAAAATTATCACCCAAACTAACTGATAAACGATGTTACCAATTTCATGACTTATGGTAATCTGTGGGATTTGGTCTTTCGTATTATGCTCGTTGTGCATAGTTGGGTTTTGTCTTCCGGGCTTTTGTATCATTACAATTCTCCTTCCTTTCAATTGGAACTCTCATTAACATGGACGGATTCAAGCCGTACTTCCCGGCCGCCACAAAAATTTCTTTCAATGGTATGAGATATCACGTGTTTCTGAGTTTCAGGGGAAAAGATGTGAGAAAGACTCTGGTTGATCATCTCTTCCAAGCTCTTTCTACAGCCGGATTGAATGTGTTTCTTGACACCCACAAGTTAAAGAAGGGGGAAATCATTGATTTAAGCCTGTAAAATGCAATTAAGCACAGTGCAATATGCATTCCTGTATTTTCTAAAGGATATGGGAGCTCAGCATGGTGTCTCAAGGAGGCTGCCTTAATGTTGGCATCTCCTGCGTTGATAATTCCTCTCTTCTATGAAATGGAACCAACCCATGTTAGATATCCTCAAGGCGAATCCAGCCCCTACAAGGAATCATTTGAAAAGCACTATCTAGCCATCCAGATCGATATTCAAGAGAGCAGATTGATGGGTGGGAGCATGCCCTTGAATTCAGTGGGAGCACTATAGCCATTCAGAGATTTGCAAGTAGCATCAATGGATTCTTTCCAATAGTTCAATGCAGTGTGGGGATCTTTGAATTTGTCCTTCATTTGGAGAAGAGCTTGAGCCTCTTGGGGAATCACTCTGATCCCATTAATCAATGTCAGACTAAAGGAGAGAAAGCCTAAGATCCAAACCAGAAGAATTTTCTCCATTTTTCTCCCTTTTGCTTGAGAAATTCATGTATAGGAAAACTACGAGGCCAGTCCTACGTTTGAGGAAAACTGTTGTTGTTGTGCAAACGATATCAGCAAACTGCATCTGCTTCAATAGACAATATGCAAATTTCAAATATTTATCAAATTTGATCGACGGTAAAGTGGAATTGGAATTGGTTTTTCAATTTCAGGGTTTGAGATGAAAGATAGGAATGTTTGTTTTCAAGTAAAATTACAATATAAAACATCTATTCTATTATCATTTTTAGAAACAAACATGGAATTCAAAAATTCTGGTATTAGAAAGTTACAATTCCACCAAAAAAATAGTCTCTAATAGTGTACACATAATTTCATTAATTTACAAGAAATATTACCTCATTTAATAAGTGCCACATAGTGGCCAGTACTTGTCTTTAGTTTTATAATTAAGTTTAAGTTTAAGTTTAATTTTAATTTATATGTAAATTGATTTTTAATTGTAAATAATTATAAAACTATTATAATTATAGTTGTAATAATATTTTTTTTATAAATAATTAAAAAGTATAAAATATAATCAATTTAAATTATAAAATAGTTTTTCTTATAATTAATTATAGTGTTAATTATTTAGGCCAAATGGTAGCAGTAGAAGCTTGAGGTTGTGGGTTACCCCATGGTCTTGGGTTCGAAACTCCCTCCGAATTTTCCCACATTAATTATTTAAAATATTCAATATTTTATAATATTAAAAAAATAGAGGCCAAATAACTATTTTTTATAATGTATACAATTGAAATATAATAGCAATATTATAATGTTATTATATTAAATTTAAATTTATATAATATATATTAAAATAAATTAAAAATATTCAATATCCAATATTATCTTAATATATTATGACACAAATTACATATCATAAAATTGAGTAAAATCTTAAAAAAAACTCTTACAAATTTTTTTTACTAAAAATCTTAAAAAAACTAAAGCTATTCATGCTCTTTATTCCTGAAAAATTGTCAATATTATCTTAATATATTATGACACAAATTACATATCATAAAATTGAGTAAAATCCTAAAAAAAAATTGTACAATTATTTGGTTAATGGAAGAGATACAATAGTACTTGCTAATAATATTTTAATTGAGAAACTATATATTTAATAAATTTGTTAAAAAATTGACGATATATTTAATTAAAAATTTTATTAAATAATAATTTGAAAAAATTAAAAACTGAAGATTATCAAATTTAAACCTTTCGTCAATGAGAAATTGGTCTATTGATAAAGTTGAATGGTTGTCAATGTTAGATATCCTCAAGGAGAATCCAGTCCTTATAACGTGGGCCTTTACTAATTGGTTGTTCACAGGCTTCGTGCCTCTGCTGTGCTGCCTCATAGATAGAAACTTCCATCAAAAGAAATTTAAGCGGTCCAAAAGAAATTCACATAATAAAGATCTTTTATACCTATACATCTAGAGCAGCCCACTATAGTAGACACGTTTGCAACTGAATGAGGATAGAGTGTATACTTAGAAAGACCATTAAAAAGTTGCACAGAAGTCTCGTGATAGACTTAAGCTGTGATCCAGCGTGTCCTGTCGAAAGGCATATCCGTCTTACAACTATTATCCATTGGCTTAGCGAGGACATTGAAAACTTATTTCTTAAAACTAGATTTCAACCCTCACTTTCTTTAATATTGAACTAACCGGCCGGTTCAATTATTTACATCCTTTCTATTTGGTCAAACTGTTTGTAGATTAATTTGTGTCATAGCTTTTTAAGTATAAGTGAACCACACCGAGTTATTGATGAAAATATTATCACCCAAACCAATTGATAAACGATGTGATTATGACCAATTTCACGACTTATGGAAATCTGTGCGATTTGGTCTTTCGTATTATACTCCTTGTGCACAGTTGTGTTTTGTCTTCCGGGCTTCTGTATCACTACAATTCTCCTCCCTTTCAATTGGAACTCTCATTAACATGGACGGATTCAAGCCTTACTTCCCGGCCGCCACAAAAGTTTCTTTCAGTGGTATGAGATATCACGTGTTTCTGAGTTTGAGGGGAAAAGATGTGAGAAAGACTCTAGTTGATCATCTCTTCCAAGCTCTTTCCGCAGCCGGATTGAATGTGTTTCTTGACACCCACAAGTTGAAGAAGGGGGAAATAATTGATTTAAGCCTGGAAAATGCAATTAAGTGCAGCGCAATATGCATTCCTATATTCTCCAAAGGATATGCGAGCTCGGCATGGTGTCTTAGGGAGGCTGCCTTAATGTTGGCATCTCCTGCGTTGATAATTCCTCTATTTTATGAAATGGAACCGACCCATGTTAGATATCCTCAAGGAGAATCCAGTCCTTATAAGAAATCATTTGAAAATCATAAGAGCCATCCAGATCGATATTCAAGAGAGGAGATTGATGGGTGGGAGCATGCCCTTGAGCAGATCTGTTCTCGCTCAGGCTGGTCACTAGATATGACTGCAAGGTTAGTAGTTTACCTCATTTTCTCCTTGTTTTTTCTCTTGTCTAAATCAAATCCATATAGCCCAAACCATTTCTTAAATATAAATATTGAAGTACTTGTCTTTGCCGAAGGAACCATCTTTTAGTTTCACAAGCCAAAAAAAATTTCTCTAGACTTTGTCTGGGAATCCTTCACATTTACACTAAACGCTCACCTGTATCCATTCAGTGTAGGTGCATTATATGCTACCATTTGTCAAAATAATTATAATCTGTCCAATTCCTAAATACCCGCTGAGTTTGTCTGCTCATTTTTCTAATCCCTAAATACTCTGACTGACAAGCCGTCCCAAATATAATCATCTGGGGAATTCCAGGTACCTGCTAATTTCCAGTGAAATGCCATGAATGATGGGGGAAGATAGAAACATACAATGCTGGAAATAATAGAACAGAGTAAAAACAGAGTATTGACACTCAGAGATTTAAAATAAAACTATTTATATTAATGCCTTGATTTTCTGATTACACAGAGAGCTACCAGAATGCTTAGAACACCCAATATCTTTCTTGCATAGACCGAGAATTTTTTTGGACACGAAAACTTAGAAGAACATTCCCATTTTACAAAATATTTAACTCTCGAAACTTCTGGAATTGCCTGGAGAATGTCTAATTAAAAAAATGTCAGAGAAAAAATATAAAATAAAAACCATATTAAATGCAGTAGTTGGCAGCGGAAAAATGGGCAGGTCGCACAATCACATGAATAAAATAATAGTCATGCGATTATGCGATAAGCTCAAAAGAGGGAGCCCACGCTAAATAGAGAGTCCGCATATATAAAACATTATTTATGAGACTATGCAAAAAGACCAAAAATTAAAGTGTTGGGCAGACAATCGCATGATCGCATAAACCAAATAATAGTTATGCAATCATGCGAAAAGGTAAACAGTAAATGCCGATAGGTGTGCGGAAGGTTGACAGAAGCAGGGAAGATTAAAGTGTCAGGCTGGAAACCACGTCTGCTAACACTCCCCCTTAATCTTCACTGTAATGTATGTCTGCAATGCCGATTTCTTCTCGAAGATGTTCAAAAACATTCTTTGCCAATGGTTTTGTGAAAATATCAGCTAATTATTCATTGGACCTGCAAAACTCAAGATGAATGTCACCATTGTTTACCAATTCTCTTATAAAATGATATCTGGTATCAATATGTTTACTTCGTTTATGAAATACATGATTTTTAGATAAGGCAATTGCAGAATTGTTATCACAATAAATTTTTGTAGGTTCTTTTTGATGATGCCCCAAATCTGAAAGTACTCTCCTCAACCAAACTGCTTGACAAGATGCTGATGTGGCTGCTACATACTCTGCTTCAGCTGATGAGAGAGTAACAATTGATTGTTTCTTTGATGCCCAAGAGACAGCATGGGAACCTAGATGAAAAATGTATCTGAAAGTGCTTTTTCTATCATCCATGCTACCTCCCCAATCACTGTCTATATATCCAATCAGTTTGTAATTATCTGAGGAAGTATACAAAATTCCAAAATTCTTTGTTCCAGCTATGTATCTCAAGATTCTTTTTCCAACTTTCCAATGTGACTCTTTTGGTTTCTCCATGAATCTAGAAATAAGACTAACACCAAACATGATATCCGGTCTTGTGGCGGTTAAATACATGAGGCTGCCCACTAATCTTTTAAATAAAGTTGCATCTACACATGGACCTCGATCATCCTTGCTAAGCTTCAAACCCAATGCAACCGGTGTAGGGGCTGGATTCACATTTGTCATCTTAAATCTTTTCAACAATTCACCAGCATACTTGCTTTGACATATGAAGATTCTTTGATCATTTTGACTTACCTCCATGCCAAGAAAGTATCTCATGAGGCCTAAATCAGTCATATCAAATTCTTTTTTCATGCTTGCTTTGAATGTATTGGTTTGCATATTTCCTGTGAATATCAAATCATCTACATATAAACAGACTATCAATATTTATTCTTCATCATTCACTTTGATATACAAAGTAGGTTCATTTTCGCACTTGTTAAAGCCATTATTCACAAAATAAGAATCTATCCTATTGTAACAAGCTCTAGGAGCTTGTTTCAAACCATATAATATCTTTTTTAATCTACATACTTTATGTTCTTCTCCCAAAATTTCATAACCAGGTGGATGACTTACATACACTTCTTCTTCCAAAATTCTATTTAAGAATGCTAATTTCACGTCCATTTGATAAACTTTCCATTTGTTTTGAACTGCAATAGATAGGACCATTCTTATTGTATCCAATCTTGCTACGAGTGCAAATGTTTCATTGAAATCTATACCTGACTTTTGTGTAAAACATTTTGCCACTAGTCTTGCCTTCTGCTTTGCTACTTTTCCATCAACATCATACTTTGTCTTATAAACTCATTTAACTCCAATCACATCCTTGCCTTTAGGAAGTTCTACTAGATTCCAAGTTTCATTCTTTTCTATTGACTGAATCTCTTCATCCATGGCTGTAATCCATTTGTCTTCTTTTATGGCTTCTTCAAAATAAATTGGATCATCTTGTGTTAACAATGCAAAATCACAACAAAAATCAGCATTTTCATCTTCTTGAGTTTCATCATAAATCTCTCTAAGACTTCTTGTCTTCTTTGATGTGTTTATGGATCTAGACCTTAAAGATGCAAGTGTAGGATCAGAAGATTCGCTGCTGTTATTATTTGTTGTAGTGGAATTTGGAGTGCTAGGTGCTCTTGATGGTGTTGTAGGAGCATTTACTTGTATAGGAGGATTTGCAACTTAATTTTCATCTTCTTCATTCTCTTGTAGGACATTAGGTGTACTTGAATTTATTTTGTCTATGCTTCCATCTCATGCCTCTTCTTCAACAAATTCAACATCACAACTTACTATTAGCTTCTTTGTAATGAGATTGTGTAGCTTATATGCCTTTGAATGTTCACTATATCCCACAAATATACATTTCTCTCCTTTATCATCTAATTTTCTTCTCAACTCTTGAGGTATCAATGAGTATGCCACACATCCAAAAACTCTTAAATGTGATATGTTATGTTTTCGTTTGCTCCAAGCTTCTTCTGGTGTTTTATTTATCATTGCTTTTGTTGGACACCTATTCAAAATATATACCGAACATGCAATTGCTTCAGCCCAATATTCATTTGGTAAGTGTTTTGCCTTTATCATACTACGTGTCATTTTCATGATTGTTCTATTCTTTCTCTCTGCTACTCCATTTTGTTGAGGTGTATACCTTGCTGTAAATTATTTGTTTATGCCATTTACTTTGCAAAAATTTTGAAATTCAATTGAGACATACTCTCCACCTTGATCAGTTCTCAATGTTTTAATAAAATATCCACTTTCTTTTTAAACTTTTGCCTTGAACTCTTTGAAAATAACAAATGTATCAGATTTATATTTTAAAAAATAAACCCATATTTTTCTGCTGAAATTATCAATGAACGTTATGAAATAAAGTTTTCCACTAATGGAAGGTGTTTGCATAGATCCACAAATGTTTGAATGTACTATTTCTAATGGTTGTTTTTCTCTATATGATTCCCCAACTGGAAATGATTTTCTATGTTGTTTTGCCAATATGCAACTCTCACATGTGGTTTTAAGTGGCTCTATTTGTGGCAACCCATAAACCATTTTCTTCTTGTATAACAACTGTAATCCTTTGAAGTTTAAATGCCCAAGCCTTAAATGCCATAGCCAAGATTCATTTTTGTATGAATCTTTAAAAGCTATTTCAGCATCCTTTTGTAAACCTTGTGGCTCTATCATTAATCCACTTTGAATTTTTAATGGGAACATCCTATTCTTTGTCATTTCAACTCTTGCAATCAGCCTATTGCTTGGTTTATTATCTAGGATCACACATTCACCATTCTCAAAATATATTCTATATCTTTTTTGTACCAATTGCCCAATACTTATAAGGTTGTGTTGTAAACCGAGAACATAGTATACATCTAAAATTTGTTTATCTTCACCTTGTTTTATTTTTATGTTAATTGACCCTTTGCCCATAACTGAAACTTTTTTATCATTTTCCAATTTAACTTCTGATTTTACTGAATCATCTATTGTTGAAAACATCTCCTTCTTACAATTCATGTGGTTACTACACCCACTATCTAAAAGCTATAGTTCTTTATAACTTTCTTATGCTACATTGCATGCTATCAATATTGTCTCCTATTCACTAGTGTTTGACTGATTTTCATTTGTGAAATGTGTCTTTTGCTTATTCAAATCATATTGCTTTTTCCTACATTCTGATGCATAATGCCCAAATTTGCTACAGTAATGACATTGGATGTTGGATTTATCATACCTTTCTCCTTGATGATGGCTTTGAGAGTGACTGCTCCCCCTTCCTCTTGTTGATGTAGAATGGGTATTTGGGCTTGACGGTGGTTTTTTACTTTCAAATTGTGTGTTTTCTCTTCCTCCTCTTGATGAAAAATGTCCTTTGCCTCTACTATTGTTTGATCTCCCTCTTGACTTGCCAAATGAGAGCTGAGTCTTGAATGCATTCTCAAATGATGATGACCTTGTTCAGTTCAATCTTTGCTTATGGACTAAAAGTGACCCCATTAATTCATCTACTGATAACTGAGAAAGATCTTTAGCCTCTTAAATGGCTATTACTATAGCATCAAATTTAGCAGGCAGACTTCTAAGTATTTTTTCAACAATCTTTTGATCTTCAATAGTGTCTCCATAGGTCCTTAATTGATTTACTATAGACATTGCATGAGTGAAAAAAGCATCTATTGAATCTGAGTCTTTCATTTGTAAATTTTCAAAATCCCTTCTAAGTATCTGCAATTTTGCCATTATTACCTTGCCTATGCCTTGGTATGTTATTTGCAAACTGTCCCATGCTTGTTTTGATCTTGTGGCAGCTGCAACCTTTGGAAAGATTGATTCTTCCATTGCTTGTTGAATGAAAAACAGTGTCTTTGCATCCTTCTTATTTTCCTTCAATAAATCTTTATCAGCTTGTGAAAGGGCCTGATATGCCTGCTGGTCTGGTGGTTCAGGAAATCTATTTTCCACTAGATCCCAAACATCTTGAGAATGAAAGAGAGTCTTCATTTTGATGCTCCAATAATCATAGTTTTTGCCATTAAAAATTAGAATCTGGGGCTGAAAAGTACTCCCACTAGTTCCTGCCATGGTTTTTCTTTTTATAAACCCTTTTCTTTCTTTGCTCACCTCTTTAGATCTTCAACTGTTCTATGATTTACTCTTTACCCAGAATAAAATTTTGCCAAGAAATAATACCCAAATCTTTTTTGTGCTTCAATCTCCAGCAAACTTTTTTTTTCTTCAATAACCGTGCTCTGATACCAATTTGATGGAGGAAGACAAAAACATACAATGCTGGAGATAACAGAACAGAGTAAAAACATAGTATTGACACTCAGAGATTTAAAATAAAACTATTTATATTAATGCCTTGATTTTTTGATTACACAGAGAGCTGCCAGAATGCTCAGAACACCCAATATATTTCTTGCATAGACCGAGAATTTTTTTGAACATGAAAACTTAGAAGAACATTCCCATTTTACAAAATATTTAACTCTCGAAACTTCTGAAATTGCCTGAAGAATGTTCGATTAAAGAAACGTCAAAGAAAAAATATAAAATAAAAACCATATTAAATGCAGTAGTTGGCGGAGGAAAAACGGGCAGGTCGCATAATCGCATGAATAAAATAATAGTCATGCGATTATGTGATAAGCTCAAAAGAGGGGGCCCATGCTAAATAGAGAGTCGGCATATATAAAACATTATTTATGAGACTATGCAAAAAGACCAAAAATTAAAGTGTTGGGCAGGCAATCGCATGATCGCATAAACTAAATAATAGTTATGCGATCATGCGAAAAGGTAAACAGTAAATGCCGGTAGGTGTACGGAAGGTTGACAAAAGCAGAGAAGATTAAAGTGTTAGGCTGGAAACCACATCTGCTAACAATGAAAGCAGTTTGAAAAATTGAAACCATTATGATTTGATTTAAGAGCTGGAATAGAAGATTAGGTAAAGATGTTAATTTTTTCAAATTCATTTAATCTAATGAGAATAATAGACCTAGACAAAATATAGCGACATCGGATAATTATAAAAACTAAGCAGACCTTATCTATCTTCTTCCCTCTTACAAAACGAAGGAAAGTTTTATGAGAAGTCATGAGCTGAAATTGGATATATTATCTCCGCTACTCAATAAAAGCCAAAAGGCAGCCTAAGAATAGAAAACAGGAAAATGGGAACTTCATTAGAAACCTCCCCATTTTAGTGGATTCAGACGTAATGCTTCCAATGCTCTTTTTGTTAGAAAAAATCACAGCTACCAAGCTTCACTACTCCCCCGTAGGGTCTTGTTTTCTCCTTGCTACTTCTTATCTTTTAAATCTTCTGCTTAAACTGCTGAACTTTCATTATTAATTGAAATAGAAGAGTATGTGTGAATTTTTATTTTCATTGAGAAATAGAAGGTTAGTTATTTTTTACAATTTTCTGATTAATTTTTTTTGCTATGCTATGTATGAATGTTGGGTTCAGCAACTCTCATATGATGTTAATTTTTTTTGAGTTGAGTAATCTTCATATGATGTATAAGATTTTGTTAAAAAATAACCCTCATGTAATATGAAAGAGCATGGGTTTTGGGTGTGTTAGGAGTCTGTTTCATCACTCCATTTTACTCTTAGGAATCTCTTTCATCACTCTATTTTTACTTTATAAAAGTAAAACAGAGCAGCAGCTCTGTAATTTGGTATATATGCAATCAAATATTGATATAGTTTGAAATATATATAAAATATGAATAACTTTTAAATCTCATTTTCTGAATCTTACCTCTCTATTTTTCTGTTCTCTTTTATTTCTTTTTGCCTCTGCTTCTTTCATTCACTTTTCTGTCTTAAAAGACTTCGTCATATCAATAAGCTTGGTTTCCTTGCACAGTAGTTTACAATAATTAGCTTTCGCTTGAGATACATAAAAAACCTGAAGCAATAATGATTGAAAAAACGGAGTAAAAAAGCAGGTTAGACAGGATAATCTTTTAAACCTTCATACACATGAGATAAGATGCAAGAAAATAAAGATCATCAGAGATAGTTTTGCGGCCTTGCTCATTTCCATCTGTACTAGACGATTGAAAATAATAGAAAACATTGAAAATCTTCCCTCTAGGAGAATAACAGGGGATAATTCATTGGCTGAACAAAAACTGGCCAATGTTTCAAAGAAATGTGTGCCAATTTTTTAGTATAAAGAGATTTCCATAAATACATAGTTTTGCAATCTTTATTTAGTTCCCTTTCTAATTTTATGAAGATTATATTTTCTTTAGACGATTAGAATGTGTGCAAAATAGATATACTTCATAATTGCACTTGCACTGACATTTGTAAATGCGAGAAAATGTATTCGTTTTTTTCTTCGTTTTAAAGCTGACAACTAACTTCGCCATATGCAGTTTCGAAGCTCAGCTAGTGAAGAAAGTGGTGAACGACATAATAAAGACCCTGGATAGGGTGCCGTTACAAGTTGCCAAATACCCGGTGGGATTGGAAACCGTGAAAAAGGCTCTCCTCCAGAAATTAAATCTGGATTCAGACGGAGCAGTGGTTAAAGTAGGAATATGGGGCATAGGTGGTATTGGGAAGACCACAGCTGCGAAGGCCGTGTATAATGAAATTTATGGTGACTTTGATGCTGCTTCCTTCCTGTTTAATGTCCGTGACACAAGCCTCACAAAATTGCAGGGGCAAATTCTCAAAGACTTGGTCAACTATGAAGAAGAACTGCACAGTGTGGAAAAGGGCAAATATTTGTTGACATATCGTTTAAGAGGAATCTGTGCCCTTGTCGTCTTGGATGACGTGGATGATCGCGTACAATTGGACGCCTTGGCTGGGGATTGGCTGGCCCCTGGAAGCCGTTTAATAATAACTTCTAGAGATCGACACATTCTGAATGCTGCTCACATCTCATCCGAATGCATTTTCGAGATAACCGGATTGGGGGAAAGTGTAGGTCTACAGTTGTTTTGCTGGCACGCCTTCCTCAGAGCATCCCCAATTCCCGGTTATGAAGAGCTCTCCAAAAGAATAGTGGAGGCTTGCAAGGGGCACCCTCTTTCTCTCGAAATCATTGGAGCTTTCTTGTATGATAAGCAGGATGGCACTGACATTGATTGCTGGAATGAAACTGTTGACAACATTACCGTGAATAGAGACATTTTTGAAACACTCAAGATCAGTTATAGTGGTCTTAGTGCTGAGGAAAAGGAAATATTTCTCGACATTGCTTGCTATTTTATTGGAGAACGCACAACTTCTCCCATTTTTTTCTGGAAGTCCATGTACAAGAAAGTGCACATTGCTATCAATAATCTTTCAATGAAGTTGCTGATAAAGATAGACGAGAAAGTTGTATTTTATATGCATGACCTCGTGCGAGATATGGGGCGAATTATTGCTGAAGAAGAGAAAACCCGGCAATGGGAGAGTGTCCAGTCAAGCAGCTTGTTCAACATTGCTAGCAATATCAATATCTCTCGCCTTCGCATCTATAAAGGTGATTCACGGTGTCTTAAAACATTGTGTACACCTAGTCTCCGCTATCTTCATTTGGAGGCTGTGAGAATAAAAGATAGCATAGACAGTGCCCCTCCAAGTTTAAGATGGCTAAAGGTAGATTCATGTTCCTTTGCAAGCACGTGGTGTAGCTCAAATTCGTTGGAGAAGTTACTTTTAGCAATGGAGAATAAATCCTCTGTTTTAGGTATCATATCGCAGTTGAGGATCATGGACTGGACTGACTGCAGATCTTTACAAAACCTCCCAGACAACATTAGTCAATTATCACATTTGCAGTCCTTGAATTTGTCCGGATGTCAGAAGTTAGATTGTCTTCCTCACACCATTTCCGACCTCTCTCAACTTATATACTTGAATTTGAGTTACTGTGAAAAATTACGATGCCTCCCTGACAGCATTGGAAACTTGTCTCAGCTGGAGTACTTGAGCTTAACTTGTTGTAAGATTTTAATTGAACTTCCTGACAGTATTGGCAAGCTGTCACAGCTGAAACACTTAAGTCTAAGCTGGTGCGAAACATTGCGGAGCCTTCCAGAAAGCTTTAGCAACTTGTCAAAGCTGGAAAAGTTGGATGTTCTGAGTTGTTATCCTGCATGGAAGTCGATTCCTTATGCCATTTTGATGAAGCCAACACTATGCCTTTTAGGATTACCTCATCGGGTGGAGAAATGGCGGAAGACTCGAATAGCGAAAGGATGTCAAAAGGCGTCTAGTCCTTTTATTAGAAAAGCCATGGCAAAATTTAGGGCAATCTTAGGCGCTGAATGTGGTAAGTAAATACTGTACATTCATTTGGATTTTGAATACTAACAGTCATTCCATTGCAGCCTGTCTTGTGATTAGATGGATTGAAATTATTACTTTTGTGTATTAGCATAAAAGCATGCGTGTTGTTTCAGCTTTATACAAAGAGTAGATGAAAACTGTATACCTCAACCTCCTAATTATAACCAAATACATTAAATTTTAGGCCATTTTTTTAATGCGATCTTAAATAAAACTTACACTTCAAAGTTCCTTCACATATAGTAATTATCACAATCTAACATAGATGTTTTCCTTCAATCCAGAAAAATTAGAGTCCAAGCTCACAAAACTCAGATCGCGGTCTCGGGGCAAAAGTTCTCGTCGAACTAGATCAAAAGCCAAATTCAAGTTGTCGGGCAAACCAAGCAAAGGTAACAGACATATCAATTGCCTTGCATGGAAGTTGAGACATGACTTGTTTTTTCTTCACGGTTTTAGGGGATTGAAATCGTGCTTTTACAATCTCATTTTAAAAAATTCAATTGAAAAAACAATAGAATATCAAAAGTTCGATATTGATATATGTGTAGGTTGAAAGCAATTGTATAATACTAATGCCTTGAAATGAAGGTTCTCCTAAAATGTATTGTTTCAGCTTCATACAAAAAGTATATATGTAACTTGAAATGATATATATAACAATATGAATATCAGAGGTTACATTTAAATCCGTACACTAATTTTTGTTTAGTCATCAAGTATTATTATAGACTTTTAAATTCTTTTGTGAATGATAAATATTATAGACTTTTAAATTTTTTTGTGAATTTTTTTCTAAATTCAGAAAAGTTAGATTCTTGCCACGAAACCGAAGGCAGTCGTACGAGGAAATCTAATTTTTCAGAGGAGGAGGAATCCTCAGATAACAATATGAATATCAGAGGTTACATTTAAATCTGTACACTAATTTTTATTTAGTAATCAAGTATTATTATAGACTTTTAAATTCTTTTGTGAATGATAAATATTATAGACTTTTAAAAAAATTTGTGAATTTTTTTCTAAATTCAGAAAAGTTAGATTCTTGCCACGAAACCGAAGGCAGTCGTAAGAGGAAATCTAATTTTTCAGAGGAGGAGGAATCCTCAGAATGTTCAGCAGAGAGATCCTCAGAACGTTCTTCCAAAGAGAATAGGACTACCCCAGTTTTTTCAAGAGAGAAGTGGTAGTGTTCTTCAATTGAATTATAAAACGGCAAGATTGAAATATAATAGATATTTAATTAATTGCAGTAAATAAGTCGTTTTGGGTGCTGCGTAGAAAATGGTCTATAAAACCCCTTCTTTCGTGGATGAGTAAACCACTCTTCTTGAAATAAATCACGACTGGAAGTCTGGAACTCATGTTGCAGGCAAACAAACTAAAGGTAACAATGAGAGTAGTCATTGTCAAATGCAATTTGACATTTTCTCTCCAATGTGTTGGAAACTAATTTTCGGTGTGGATCATCTGTTTTGATGGACAGGGTTCATATGAGTCAATCGCTTCAGCTATATTTTGGAGTGGTGCTTACTGAAGTCAAAGATATCTTCTTTTCTGAATACCTATCTTGGGTACTTGTGTAAATACATTATGCGAGATTTTATTTTTAAGTTACGGCATGGTTTTGATAAACACTACTGTTTTCCCTCCTATTTCCTATATTTAATTTAATAAAATTTAATGATCTTTTTAGGTATGTTGTTGTTGTTATTATTATTCTTATTATTATTATAGGTTTTCATATAAATTTTAGTGTTATGTATTTTATAAGAATTTGTTAATTTTAGTTTATTAATATATGTTTGTTGTAATACAGTTTAATGACTAATTACATGTTGATTTACAAATAATTTAAATTTATTCACTATTTCTTAAGCTTTCACTATAATACTTTATCATATTTCTCAATATTTAGTATCAAATTATAAATTTCAATTAGGAGAATCCTCTTTTATAATTTTTTACATTATTTAGTTGCAATGAAAGTTCTTGAATTAGTGACATTGCATAACTATGTGTTCTTAGAGCCTTGTTCAAAGATTGAGAAGTTTAGTGGCTTTAGATACATGTTGTGAAGCTAAAAGTGGAAGATCACTCATGTAAATGCACCCAAAAGTAGAAGAATATTAGCTTAGGTGTTGAAATTTTTTTGGTCAAACAAATTTTCGTAACTTTATTTTATCCATTAAATATTTAGGTCTAAGATTTAGGGGTCTTTTGAGTCTTCTCATGCCATTGCAGGGTAAGTGCACAAAGATAAGGAACCAAAAAGATGTCACTCATCTTTTTGGTCCCCCCAAAAGCATAGGGCACACACCATATAATGTGAACATCATATGGCTTGGTATACCAAGCCTAAGGCTTGGCAATACCAAGCCTATATGGTGTACATACCATACTAAAAACACATTATAAATTCTAAATGCAAACCCTAAAATGTACATTTTGACTTACATATGCAAATCAGAGATGAAGAGCAGCGTTTTAGGAGGGTGTACACCATTTCTTGAGCATTATTTTGTCTATTGGTGTGTTTGATCATCTCCAAAATGCCACCAAGACATGGACGAGGTCGAAGTTGTGAGTTATTTTACATTTTTAGCTTTTTTTTTTGTTAAAATATATGTTTAATCAAGGTTCTCAATTAAAGTTTATTTATATTTTTAGCAAATGTAAATCCACCTCAATAAAATCTTGAGCCACCTCCTCATGATAAAGATCATGGAGAAGCTAATGAATAAAATTCATCTCAACCTCCTCCATCAGTCGAAATACATCCACCAAAAATACACCAAATTTTTTGAAATCAAATAGAGAGCAATAAATCATTTAGAGACTTTGATTGGTAGGCTGAAACAATCTATTATAAAAAATCCTCAAATGGCATCACTTGCCAAATCTTTGGAATTAATCTTGACCTACATAGGCATTGTTAGTAGGAAACTAAATATATGATCAAACAAAAGTGAAGAAACAAAATAATACTATGCAAACAAATTATCATATGAGGAAAAAAAGGAAAAAGGTGATATTTTTGAACTCTTTATATATTCTAAAATGAATAAACCTCTTGATCTTAGTTGTAAGAGGTTTCCCATCCATTGGTGCCACGATGATGGAATACAAAATAACTTTTGGGATAGAAGGTGGATGGTTTCTGATAGCCCTCCTTGCAATAATTACAAACCTTTCTATTATAGTTTTTGAGAGAACTCTATTGTGACTTTGTCCTCAATGAGGTCCCAAATTATTTTGTTTTTTTTAAATTTTAGGGTAGAGGTGGGGAGTCATCAAATGATAGACCGGGGGCACAACGTGACCCTAACATAGTCAAGACCCATTGCAAAACCATATGTTGAGCACATTAGTATTCCTTCCATTTTCAAGGAACATATTCAAGTGGGCACACTAGAGATGGCTAGTGCACTCACTCAGATTCTCATATAGTGTGTCAATCGTTTAGTCTAGAGTGAGAGGGGTGAGTCTTTGAGAGCATATTTTTGTTATTCATCTAGAGCCTTATGTACATATGCTGGTGATGATGGTAGATAGGAAGCCTGTGATGGATTACTAAGCAATATTTGGCATTGATATAGAGGCAATTATTTGTAAGTTTATTTAATTTAGTTGATTATATTTAATTTATTAATAAATGAATAACTGAATTAGTATCTAATGATTATGATCAAAATCTAGGGTCAAAGTTTTTGAGGTAGTGGGACTCTACAGGTATGTACCGAATAAAATATTATAATTATTACATGTGACTAGTATGTAATTATTGTTACCTATTTTTCACTTCTAGCTCAAATAGGTCAAGCTTGGATAGCTATGAAACTAAGAAGAAAGGTACATTGGTACATTTTAAATTTCAAGTTTTAGGTTAAGTGTTTTGAATTGAAAGGAAAAAATGCAAAAGAAAAAATATTTCATTGATAAAGAAACATTATGTATTGGTATGCAAGTATGTTACATCTTAATATTACAAGTACATTTTTTCAATCTAGAGTTTATTTTGTTCATTTACAAAAGGAAAGTACATAGGACCCACACAAGTTATGGGTTAAATTCTAAAATCATAATGCTTGTACGAAGTAGTATGCATATAAAGATAAAGGTGCAAACAAGAGAGAGGGACCCATTATTGTATTGTGCAATGATGAATCCCATGCATCTTTGATCAAAATGCATTTTCATGATAGATCCATCCTCACATACTTAGTATACCTCTATTTACCTACAAGGAGTGTAAAAATAGGTTCTTATAGCTCGAGATCACTCTACTATGTTTAAAAATAATCTATGCATGCATGCTAATCAAATAAGTGCATCAAGATAGATGAAAAGGAGAAGAAATAAATAAATCTTAGATTCATCTTTTAATCTAACAAGTTTATGTCATGTGTAGATATAAGTGTTGTTATCATCATTAAATATTTTAAATCTGATATCATTAATATTTTGGTATGTGGGGAAAATGGGCTCCCATAAGGGTTGAGCCCAACATGTTGCAATTAGGATATAAAAGAAGTAGATTTGAAAAAAAGGATAGCTACAAGAATACATATAAGTTGTGGACCATTAATGGGACATGTTGTCTAACATGAAACCTTTTGGTTCAGTTCTTGTATTGAAAGGAGGACATAATGTATATGCATTAATAGGATAGTGATCTAGAGAACAGTAAATGAAGCATAAAAGGGTAAGAGTTTGGAGTTGGGGAACAATTATGTGGAAGTCTTGTAGAAATGAGAGATGTTGCTCAAAATAGGCACATGTTTTAGGTTTGGGCACCTGATCCTAAATTCAAAAAATGGGTGCCCATTTCTTAAAAAAAATTTAGAATTAAAAATGCATTTTAACACTTTGATTTTTTTTTAAAAAAATGGGCCCCCATTTCTTAAGACATGACCGGGAAGCACACATCTGCCTTGAATTTCATTCCAAAGTCAGTTTGGTTTAGGCTTGGTAGAACCAAGCCTATGCCTTGACCTCCAAAAATTTGGTTAAGGCACTGGAATGCCAAATTTCTACCTTACCATAATTTCTTGGGGGCCTTCCCAATCGTATCTTTTTACGAAAAAAAAATCCATTAGAGTTCTCACTGTTCTAATTTCAAAAATCTAAATTTAATAGTGATGTGATTATTTTTACTATTTTTCATTATTTATTAGTTAAAAGTGGTACCTAAACGTAAAATAGCGAGGTTCACTAAAATGTTAATAACTTTTTTTTTTTTAGGTTTGTTGGAAAATAAATTATAGGAGACCAATCTAGATACAATTCTTTTGAAGATTAAAAAAAAGAATTTTGAAAAAATATGAAATTCTCATCAAATTATGGTGTTCGTACACTAGAGGTTTTGAAAACGTATTTTATAGTCAATTAAAAATTAATTAAAACAAATAAATTTAATAAAAAAATAAAGAAAAATATGCTGACCAATATTTGGTGTCTTAGGTATATTTCCCCATAAGGATTTGCAAAAATTCATTTATTTAAGTCAAAATATGGTGTTTGTATACGGCTATGGTATGGTCCTAAAACAGGCATTTTGAAAACATGGTTTTCAAACATTCCTACTAAAAAGCAATTTATACCATGTGGGTATTTAAATAAATTACATATTTGAAAAGTAGACTCTGAGAACTACATTTTCTATTACTAAATTTTTTCGAGATTCAATCTCTAAGTGTCTCAAATTTAGACATCAATTGACAAGAAATTTGAAAAAAAAGAAAAACACTTCCACTTTTTGCCCAAAAGTGGGACTCAACTTCTTGCAGCCACCCAAAAGGGACATGAATTTTATAGAATGAAACCTTTTGTTTCATTTCCTTTAGACAACGTCAATCAGAGTTATGCAGGAATGAGAGCTTTTCTAGAAACCATCACAATAACATTCTACAGTCAAAAGAAATAGATTCAAATTAGGTTAATTCAATACCATACTAGAAGCAATAGTACAAAATACTAAATAGTAAGGTACTATGGAATTCATGTGTACATGAAAATTAATTTATTTAGAGAATAAATTGTAGGTAAAAGCATAAGAATTAGAGAAATATTATCTAATGCAGATGCATATCAAAATGTCAAAGAAGAATGTCAAATATAGATCATCTTTGTTATGAAGTTATTGTCAGTGCCATGTATAGAATAATCACATCTTTTACAAGATCAAAATAGATAAGATTAATTGATACTAATCATAAAGACAATATACAATTGGGTGACCCCACAATAGTGGGTTACACTTTTTTAGACATGTTGATTTTTGCTAAAATGACACATTTTTAATAAAATATGATTATTTAAGCTTTGAGAGGTTCATTTTGAAGGAATTAATTAGAAATGGTTAGCTCAAAGCCTCTTAGATAAAAAAATCATTGATATAACATATATACTCATTCATACCTACAATGGAGTCTCATTTGCACCTATTAAAATGCTGATAAAAAATCACTTTGACTTTATCTTTTGGCAGATCAAATGAATCCATTCAAAAAACCTATCTATGTAGTAAGTTACTACTGAAATTTTTTTTTCCAATTATTATAATGTTAATATATATTAAGTTTATTATGACTTTGTATTTTTAGTTTTACTAAACATAGATATTTCACCATATCTCCACCTCTATGTTTGATGCTTATGGAAAAATAGTAAATGAGAGAAAAAAAATTCTAAAAAATATCAATGCCCTAGGTATTGAACTCATCTTTCTATCAAAAAAAATAAAAATAAAATTGGACAAATACATAAAAATTTATAAGCTATGTAGTCAAGGTATGTCAAAATTACGGCTTAGTCAACTTCAAACATTAATAAAATATGAAATAATCATGATAATGTCATAAAACCAATTGCATGCCCTCCATACGGATGTTAAAAAACTAAATTTGAAAGAATCACATTGATATCTATTTTAGAAAAAAAGTTATGCTCTACGAAAACAATGTAACTCTTTGAAAATGACATTTTTAGCAACATACCAATTTTTGTGGGAGAAAGAAAAAACCAATCAAATCAATTCAAAAATAAAAATAAAAAATATATTTAGAATCTAGATAGAAAATCCTAAAAGACTCTAATTTACTTCATCTTCTGATTCTTAATGGTTTAACGAAAATATGCATTCGAATCTAAAAGTTTTATTCAAAATTTAGAGTACAGTGTCCGTTCAGGCAAAAAAGTGTAACCCACTATTGTGGGTTCACCCAATTAGCATATGAATTATGAAGTAACAAAGTATCATGCTAACTTAAAAGAGATAAAGTATTGACTCTATTGGTAAAAATATACTCATACACAAGGATCAAGAAAAATAAGTGTAGAGATAGGTATAAACTATAATTCTTTTCTATATGCATACATACCATAAAGGTTTACAAAGGGACATTTATGTTCTATAAAACAATTGATACATCTTTGATCCATAGAAATTGGTGTAATCATATCAAAAAATATCAAGTTAATCAAGAAGTAGGTACATAAGAAATAACAAGTACAATTTGTTCAGTGAGTGTATGAGATAGTTAAATGAGTACACTAAGAAAATGGTAGTAGGGTGTCCATTGAAATAAAAGAGATATCAAGGAGTTATTCAGCTATCCTAAATCAAAGGTATTCATAAAATGAGGTTGGAATTGATGCTATTTAGATGATGTAATAGAGGATAAAAGATATCTAAAGAAAATAAGCACTCTAAATTCATGTCAAATTAACTAAAATGTCCTATCTCACTTTCAAGGAAATCTTGATATCCAAGAATACTAGTAGATAAAGAAATAAAAGCATTCAAAATCAGCTACAAGTTACATGAAGCATGAGGTAATTGTCATAGTCATCAAAAAGACAATATGGACATACCATATTACTTATAAAAAATGCCTAAGATTGTGTCGTGATATTTATAAAAGAATATATACAAGGAGTATGGATACATTAAGGAGGTTTTGAGCCTATTTTTTATGTATATTTTATGATTTATACCTTCTTTTGCATGCTTTTATTCTAGATCTAAGATTGTGCTCTTTTGTTTGACATGAGAGGTAGTTATGTTCAATTAGAGTTGAGCTCCACCCTAGTTTTATTTTTGGGCTTAATCTTCCTATAAGTTTAATGTCTTAGGGTTTTTTTCCCTAGTTCTTTTTTTTCTTACTTTTTAATCTTGCAAAGTCGGACATATTGTATTGTGACTAAGTTTTTTTCAATCTTTTAGCAACATATTTTTCTTTGGGTTTGAATAGAGTGTAGATTGATCCTTCTCATATTAATGGGTATTTGGTATTGAATTGTTGATTTGATATATTTTTTATGCTTTGTAAAACCCTATGATTAATTACATTAAAGTATTCAACTTTTGATACATATTATTTTTCATTATCGTAGCTTACATATTGTGTTTTCTAGTTTTTAGTGATTCGGATTGTGGAAAATATCTTTTGGAAAATTATTACTTAACCTTTATTCAATATGATTGGTGAATTAGAGTTGTGAACAAAGACTATCTTATTCAAATTTATTATGAATTATCAGTTGTTAAGGAGTTTTGAGAATACATATTGGGGTGTATCACCCATTTACAGATATGTTTCATTTTGGCATATCTTTCTAACCCTTTTCTTAGAAAAAAGATAGTTTTTAGTTGATCGTATAGGGAAGTTGAACCATAGTCCACAAATTGATTTTCACTATAGGTAAACCCACATGCCTAAAATTCATTCTATATTTTATTTGATTTTTGAGTCTCATACTTAGCTTTTCAGGTGCAATCCTTCATGACAAAAATTATATGAATGATTTTCTTAAAATAACTATGAATTTCCATTAGTTTATTTAGGAACCTCAACATTCACACCATGCAATGAAGGATGTTGCGACACTTTCCTGGAGATATCTTTAAATTTCTAGGCTCATTTAATTTACTTGATTATATTTAGTAAACAACTAAATTACCAAAATAATTATGATTAAAATCCAAAGTCAAATTGTCCATGGTAGTGGAAATGTTCCATCACCCGCACAATATCATCAAGTCCATGGATATATATATATATATACATACATATATATATATATATATATATATATATATATAATATATGTATATATATATGTATATATATATATATATGTATGTATATATATATGTATGTATATATATATGTATGTATATATATGTATATGTATATATATGTATATATATATATGTATATATATATATGTATATATATATATGTGTATATATATATATGTGTATATATATATGTGTATATATATATATATGTATATATATATATATGTATGTATATATATATATATGTATGTATATATATATATATGTATGTATATATATATATATGTATGTATATATATATATATATATATGTATGTATGTATATATATATATATATGTACGTATATATATATATGTATGTATATATATGTATGTATATATATATATGTATATGTCTACATATATATATATACATATCTCTATATACATACATATATATATATATATATACATATATATATATATATATATATATATATATATATATATATATATATATATATATATATATATATATATATAATATATATATATATACACATATATATATATCTATATACATATATATATATAGATATATGTATATATATATATATATATATATATATATATATATATATATATATATATATATATATATATATATATATATATATATATATATATATATATATATATGTATATATATATATTATATATATGTGTATATATATATATGTATATATGTATATATGTATCTATATATATGTATATATGTATATATCTATATATTCTATATATATATGTATGTATGTATATATCTATATATATATGTATGTATGTATATATCTATATATATATGTATGTGTGTATATATCTATATATATATGTATGTGTGTGTATATATATATATGTGTGTGTGTGTGTGTGTGTGTGTGTGTGTGTGTGTGTGTGTCTATATATGTATATGTGTATGTATATATATATATATGTGTG
>BSBK01014118.1:0-33138 GCA_027943335.1 Chamaecyparis obtusa
TTAGGGTTTAGGAATATAATTATAATTATGATTATTTTGAGGGTTAGTCTACATCATAATTAGTATTATTGTTAGACTTAGAATTTAGGGTTAGGATCAGCGTTGAGGGTTTACAATTAGGAGTATGATTAGTATTATGGTTAGATTTAAGGTTTACATCATGGTTGAAATTATGGTTAGGGTTAGAGTTTAGGTGGAGACATTTCTATTATAATAAGATTTATAACTATGCTTCCTTTCATACATATTTTGTTATAGTTTTTGCTTGTATTCACACTAAAATAAAATTCATAAGCATTGAGAAATTTATTTAGTTCAAAGTTTCTCAAGCTAATTTTTTTAAAAATGAAAACATTTTACTATATTTTATTATTATATTATATAATCATATAGAAAGAGAGAAAATTCAAATCAAAATAATTGTATTGTATTTTAGCTTTGATTTTAGTGGTGGGTCCTATCCATCATTTGGGAAATGAAAATAACAACCTTCTCTCATATAATATTGTAGAAATAAAGAAAAATTAAAATAGAAACAATTATATTGGATCTTATCTTTTGATTTAAGTGATGGATCCTATATCTCATGAATGAAATTAGAAACCTTATATTGGAAAATAAAAGTAACAATCTTATATTATATTTAAATATGTTATAAATTCATTTAGAAATGAGAAAAAAGTAGCAACAATTATATTCTATCTTATCTTTGATTTACTGGGAGAAATTATATCTCATACTTACACCTCACATATTAGAAAATTAAAAAATCAACATTTTATTTGTTGAAAAATAAATAGATAAAAAATATTAAAATAGAAACAATTATATTAGATGTCATCTTTGTTATGAATCATATCGTTATACATCTCATTCTTACACCTCATATAAAAGTGGATAATAAAATTCAAAACTTAAATCAAAATAAATTGAAATTTAAATAATTAAATTAAAACTATTATCAACAATTTAAAATGGAAGATAAGCAATTGTGGTTTATCTTTTTATTTTCTCCAACAATTCAATACATGTATTGTATATTTTAGTAAGTTTCTAAATTAAATTTGATTTGTTTGAATTTAGAAATTATCAAATTTTATCAATGATAAAAAATATAATTAATTAATTTTTTTAATAATTTAATATGTTAATAAAAGAGCATCATCTCTACTTGAAAATTTAGATTTTGGTGTCTAATTTTGAAAATTAATTAAAATTTCCAATATTATCTCTAATTTTTTAATTGTTGAAAGAAAAAAAACACTTTTTGCTTATAAATTTCTAAAAATATTTTACATAGCTGTGACGGTTTAGATAATGGAGTACGTCTTTTAGTACTTTGGAGTTTGCATTTGCAGCTGGAGGGATTGGCTTATTATTTGTGATGGAAGAATATATATTAAATAAATAGTAATTTAAATTAATGTAAAACATAATAACGGTATCTGCAAAGATTCAACACAAACATGAAGGAGTTAATGAATTAATTCTCTGCAAATGATGTCAGACAAAACAAAAAAGGGCAACACTCTCATTAAATCAATCGTATTAATTGGGGTTTCCATTGACTAGACCTAAATTTGGAAGCTCCTGTTTGGCCAATTCTCAAAATCTTTTTGTAACTGAAGTCTTTTCACATTATCACAATCTTTCATCTGTTATATAACTTTCTAAATACAAATCAATTCTTAATACAAATTAATTTCTAAATGACATACAAAATAAACTCTTGATCAATTTTTGAAATACAATATAATTGTTAAAAAATAATATAATATGAATTGAGGCGCTATGCATGTTGCAGCTATTGCTTGAGAATCTCCCATTTTATCCAAGAAAGAATTGACTAGATCTATGACAACACAAGTGATAATTATAATGGTAACAAAAACACCCACACATTTCTACTTGAATAATAACAACTAAACATGCAAACATGATGACATTATTGAGTTGTGAAACATTAATAGTAGTCGTTACTTCTTTGTGTGGTATAACGGTCCTGGGGAACAGGTGGCTCCTACAGAATTGGAAGCCATTTTGGTGAATCATCCCTTTATTGCAGATGTGGTAGTAGTCCCGTAAGTTTGGCTATCTAATCATGTTTCTATAATTTTTTAAATTATTCATTAATTGATGAATATTTTGGCACAGGGTAAAAGACGAAGTTGCAGGAGAGATACCAGTGGTGTTGGTGGTCACATCTGGGAGCCATGAGATAAAAAGAATCAGCAGGCACAACATGAAATCAACACCTGTGATGCTTCCATCCACATCGAACTTTGAATGCCCGCCTTCCTAAAAATGCAAAACAGGTATTAGCAAATTAGCAACCCATCAAGAAAATGAACAAAATTTTGAAGCTCATTCAGGGAAATTGAGGATACCTTATAAAATGTTCAGAGATTGAACCAGAGGAAATCCTCCCAAAGAATCCCCAAATGCTGATGAGTGACACAAATACAGAAATGTTTGCATAGCCCATGGCCTACCCAATTTGCCCCAAATTATTAATCACGACCATTCCTGTGCTCACACCACACAAAAATGTTAAAAAGAGCAACCAAAAGTCAAATTTTTGAATTGCCTCAAATATCGTATGATCTTCACCAATCTATGGCTTTCGTGTGACGAGATCCGTATTAATGTTTCTTTCTGGTGCTTGATTTGCAGGGTCTTTGGAAGGTTCTGTTTCCTCGATATTTTTCAATGTCCATCAAGTTTGATTTCCTGGGAGTCGAACTCGTGCTGGCGGAATAATAATCCTAAATCAAAATCTTGTAGGAATGATGAGAGGCGCTGTGAGAAGAAGATGAAAGAACCCGGTAAACACACAGGAAAGTTCAGGTCCGTGTTGGCCACTCATGTCAAATGCTAGCAGATAAATGACCAACACAATTACTGTGACATTTAGGAGGGATCAATAAGATGAACGAATGTAAGCATCAGTAAACATGAAGAAGGATCACCGGTGAAGAGGGCGCTGCTAATGTATCTAAAGACCTCATAAATAATTTGCTTTTGTAACTGTCGGGTATTCTTTTATTGTGAAAAACTTGACTCTTTGCATTCACGTTTCTTCCTCTTCCAAGTTAGTCTCCACGTAATGAAGTGTAACTGCCAGGATTGCTCTGCCACATTTTAGAAATTGTTTGGAATTGTTTTTTATCAGTTATGCCAACATAATTTCGGCCACCTAATTTTTAATTAGTTATTTAGTATATTAGTTTTTATTTACAAGGAATCTATGATGGCATATTCTTGTGCTGGTATTCCCATTTCCATTGCCATTGTATACCTACACCTCTCAGCATAATAAAGTTAATTTTGATGCTGAGCATATTACTGTTTATTTAAAGCAAGGAAATCTTTTTGATTGTTCATTATGAAAACTTTGTTTCAGATGGATTTAGACAAATATTTAATGATGCATACCTTACGTCTACCATGTTTTTTCTAATTTAGTAGACCATAGACATCTGCTAATTAGTTAAATATCATATTATCTATGTTAAGCCCTAATTATCGTGGACTGCAATTATTTAAAATTTCTTGCTCAGGTGTGCACTAGAAAAAAAAACACTATGTTTTGTGACATTAATCATAATAAAATTGAATGAAAACAAGGGATTTTATGCTCTCTTCATTGGTAAACTCAAGTGAACTCCAACTCTAATGATTCAACCATATAAAACTATTTCTCAAGAAAGCCCCATAATAGAAACAATAATGTGATGATAGAAAGAAAGTGAAGGGTTTGAACCCAATAGTTGTGTGATGTATTTTTGCCTCCGACTAGATAAAATGGAGAATGTTTTCCACATGAGAATTGTGAGTCATGTGCCCATTCAACCCTTTTTGGGTTGTGAAGAGAGAATGTTGTTAGAAAAAATCTAACAAACACAATAATTAAATTAGAATATGTAGCTATTTTTAGGGAGCCTATTTACCTGAGTTATTGGGCAGGGATCAAATACCCCAAGTATCATGAAATCTTAACTTTAAAAAGGTGAAAGTTGAGATGCAATAAGTGCTAATCTTTTCATTCAATTCTCATGAGGGATGGATTCATGTGAACACTACTCATGAAACATGGGCCAATGAGTTTGATTGAAAAACTACCTAGTTGAATCCTAATAGCAATATCAAAATTTAAATTTTCTAAAGAAAATATGTCCTACTTTTCAATTTATGAGCTTAAGGTTCTTTCTAATGAATGGTTCATAAGGCACAACACTTAATGAAGGTTTCACAAATGGATTTTCAAATGAAGTGGGCATAACCATGGAGGAAACTTCATAGTTAAGTGCACTTGATCTCGACTAGTATTGAGATGGGTGATCTTTCAAGAATTCTTGGTGCTTTACCTCTATAAGAATCACCTAGATGCAATAAGTTCTTAGTGTTCAATTCATTCTGAATGTGATCAAAATTATTGTGGAAAATATCTCATACATATCAAGAGACAGGAATGTTCACCAATACTTAAAGAACAATGTGGATGAAGAGAATTAGGAGGATGAGGATCCGGCTATTAACTTGAAGAATCTCTCAAGAAATTGTTAGATTATCTCAATGGAAATTGATCCTAAGGAAACCACTAGCTAAGGCCAATAGCATTTTCTTAATGATATGTAGGTTGTTCATAATTGGGGATATTTACATCATTAGTTGTTGATACATTTAGTTTATTTTTTGAAACATATGTCCTAGGGGCTAAGATGGACTATATAAGTTAAGTTTATGAAAAAAAACTCTCATAGTTACATGTTTTTCCATATTCTTGTTGGTAGCTTTTCCTTCCAGGACCACACTTGAATCAAAAGGTGGGCTTGATCCTCAAATTAGGCACTCAAGTTTGACAAGAAAACAAAACCAATTGATGAGGATAGAGAACATCCTCCTTCTTCTTTGAGCTCCACATCACTCAGGTGGGTATTGCCTCATCTGCACACTCAAGATAGCTTAAGATAAATAATAGGCCTACAGATAGATTATTGTGGAATAGTCTTCAAACCCCAATAGGTATCCTGTACCTCAATGAAACCAAGATCTCATGCAATAGCCCACTTGCATAGAATGAGTCTAAAGACCAGAGACCTATACAAAGAACATGAAAGGGAAAGGATGGAACTAAAAGTAAATGATTTGAAGATGGGTTGAAGGACCACTGAGATGTCCTAAGTCCCTGATAGACTAGTGCCTTGTCCAATGTGCCACAGAGTCAAATACCCTATTCTAATAAACAACTATGAAACAAGAAGATAATGTAATCAATGTGTTGATGCCTAACATCAATCACACACCATGACCAAACCTCACTTTAACAACCCACTTGTGTATCCAAGTATGTTATTACCCATTCAAAGGATTTTAACCCTCCCATTAGAAGAGAACTATAAACAGATAATACGTTAACCAGCATCCATTGGAAGACAAGCATGACATATCTTTGATACCTCAGCTCATACATACATGATTTAACTAATCCTAAACCAATTAGCCCTGTGAAGACAACTCCACTTGCAAACACATAGGCAATGCAAATAGAAAAATAAAACATCCTTGATGCATGATTAATGAATTCAAGATTCAAATGGAGATAGCTTAGTAATAGTAAGAATATACTGAATCCTCATACATAAGACAAATCAATTACAACATGTATTATATTACCTGAACCAATAAGGGAAGGAAGAACACCGTATATGTAGAGAAGTAGAGAAAATCTACAGGAAAATGACCCTTCATGGAACCAATTCTCCTAAAAAATGGAGAAGAAGGAACCCATACAAAATCAAAATTTTAATCATATATACCACTAGCTACCTTGGAATCCTAAACAGGTTAGGATGCAACAAGCTTCGGATAGCTAGGGTAAGGGTTATGGTTTCACCTACCACACCAACTGAAATTGTCACAAATTTATTTCTATGGAGAAACCCAAGCATCTAGGAGAAAGAAAATCCCAGATTGATCCTCAATCATGATAAATTCACTGAGAAGGTACTGAGGATCACCAAAACACTCAAAATGTCAACCCTGCAACATGCCTCAAGAACAAAACCACATAGTACAAACCCTTCAAATGAACACGGCACACCCTGGACTAGATTACAACAACAAGCAGATCATTTCCCACTAGCTCCAGTCACCTCTGCATTGAATTCTAGTCCTTCCTGTCACTGGAAACCCTCAAAAATTCAAATTTGAAAATAAACGGCTACTTTATGGCACTTGCAGCAAATCGGTGGCCATAATTTAAATCTGAGATCAACTTTAAGTCGTGACCATCCGATCTCTCTTTTTCACGATCCTTTAATCTTAACTCAACTACGACCCTAGGTTTACCTCCAGCAAACACGTGATAAGGCATTTCCTACTCGCAAAAAGAAAACTTAACCCATCACTTAACTCCATGACCTGGTGACCCAAAGAAAATTCTAACCTCGGTCCCACATTTAGCGAACTAGCGACAAAAGGAAACTGCTAGTTCATGAAACATTTTATAAAACTGCCAAAAAGTTTAGCGATTCTCTGAACGCTTGTTCACTCAACCGCTAAAACATTTAGAGAACTATCGTCATTTCATGCGAACAAGCAAAACCCATTGAAATTTTGTTGGTCACTAAAACATTTATCCCAACCGCCAAAAGACTGAGGAACTTTGACTGGGCCCGCATCAGGAAGATCAACAGCTATCTCAAGTTTGCAAAGACTTCCAAGATTCTATCAGATTTGATGCCCACCATCGGATTGAGAATCTTCCCCTAGCCCTAACAACCCTCTGACACAAAACACAATCAATAGCCATTGCAAGATCTTAAGCCTCTAACAAAACCCTTGAGATCATATGTCATTTGTCAATTCACTGACAGGATCAGGACCCTCTGACAAGCTTGGGAACCAAGTCCCACTAACAGCATGCCAACGTGTTAATACATGGACCAACCAGAAGTCACCAACTATGCATATGTGTGAATGGACCCACCTGCCTTCCTTATGAGAATCAACAGTTGTCGCTATACCGCTACATTAAAAATTGAGCATGTTATATCAATGGTATAATGACAGGCACAAGATTAAAATGAACTTTAATCCACCTGAACGCTAAGAAGACTGATCCCACTAACAACACTCCACTTCATACTCCTGTCGACCAATGAGAGACAACCAAATCTGCACACTTGGCAAGTGGACCCAATTGAGAAAAAGGCTACGTCATCAGGAAAGATCAATGATCAGCATAAGATCTCAAGCGTCTGACACACTCGATGAGAATTTTCACTGACCGTTGGATGGAGATGGTGTCAGAGAGGGGCTAAGGAAAAATAAAAGCTAGCGAAACATAGGAAAAATTAAAGCGTAGGATGTAGGCTTTCGGGGAAAATCAGTCACTGAGGACTATAGGAAAAATAAATGCTATCGGTGGAAGAAACTTAGGAAAAATTAAAAGGGACCCTGCTGGACATGAAAACCCAACCGTCAAATAGCTTAAAGTATTTAATTAGCACATGTAGGTTAGGAATTTAAGTGAGCTAAAAAAAGTTAACTTGAAATTAGAACAAGGTCAGGGTTTCAAGGGGTAACGGCTAGTTTTTTGAATATTTTGCAAGGGTTCAAGGCCAGGGACACAAAAATGACTGCAGGGACCAGAAGAACAAGACTAGAGCCATGAAAAATTTTTCTAGGTGCTAACAGTGGCTCTAGTTTGGGATGCATGCCTCCTGCAGGCATGGCAAGAAACCAGATCTCTAGAAAAAGCAGACCATCAACTGGAAAAAGGGTACAGAGATCTCAAAAAACATAGGGAACAAACTGGGGAGAACAGGAAGGGAAAATATATACAAAGTGTACACATTTTTTACAAAAAGCCTAAAACCTCAAAACTTGAACCAATCTTTGCCCCTGTCAAAAATCTAGTTTTCATTTTTTTCTTCTTGAGGTAAACTGGATACTTTATTCCCATTTGTTTCACCAGGCATATCAATACTTTCAATTAGTCCATCAGGCAAAATAAATTTTTTATCTTCATTCCCATAGTGCAAGTAAAAATCTAAAGCATCTTCATCATCTTGCTCACTATGGAAGTAAAACTCAGCATGCTCATGAATAGTATCATCAAATTGAAACTGTTCTTTCTCTACTAATTCATGTATTCCATCAATCTGAAATGCAAAAGTCACATACTTTATTTGATAGAAATCTTCATTCATACCTTGACTTTGCATATCCTTAGGTGTAGCTGGTGGGAGTTCAAAATAATAATCAAATTTATACTCACACATGTCATCATTATCAAAATTTGCTACATTTAAGACCTCCATGTGTTCTTCAAACAATGGACTGATAATTCCATGTAATACTCCTTGTTGCACATTATGACAAAAAATGGGTTCATCATCATCATAGTCCTCATCATATAAAGTATTAGAAAACACTTTAAATTTACTACCCATTTCATCTCCATGGAGGCTCTTAGCACATAGAGAAAAATCAGAAGTATATAAAGGTTCACAGTCAAGATCACCTACCCAACATATAGTGTCTACAATTATATCTCCTTCATTATCTTGTTTAGGAAAACCATCATAGCAAAACCATGGTTCACTCCTAAACTCTCTACTATATGTTGCAGCCTCATTATCTAATGCAGGACCATTAGATAACCTCAAACTCAAACCTTCATGTTCATCCTCTCTGATATCAAATTGAACTATCATTTCTTTATCTTCAAACTTTGAGGACAAAACATCCTCAATATTCTCATACTCAAGCAGATTTGCACAATGTACAAATTGAGATGCACTTTCATTTTCAGATTTAGAAAATGAAAACATACCTTTATTGATAAAGGAATGTTCACTTCGATCATTACTTTCTTCCTCCCATGTTGCATCTAACTCATATGAAGACACCTCAACATCACTGCCTTCATCACTCTCTCCTGAGTAACCACTTTCAACACTATGTTCCTCTAACTGTGACTGACATATCTATGAATGACATTCCTGACCTTGTGCAGCAACATCAAACTCATCATTAGAGATAGAACTTTCAGCCTCCTCATCTGTATAACACTAAGACATCGAAGGATCAACCTCATGCCTACGAACATAAGAAAAATCATGCTCATAATCAAAATTACAAGAATTGACCGCAGTGGCAAATTTACAACTCAAAACACCATCACACTGCTCAATTCTACCAAGGTCTGGAATATATCTTACTGTTGTAGCATCCTGAACACATGTCTCATTAGTAGCAAAAGACTCAACAACATTTATACACATATCTTGATTTGACATTTCAACTTGATTAAAAAATACAGCAGGGGTGTTGATACACTGATTTGGAAATGTGGTACCAACACTACATTCTTCTTTTCTTTCATATTCATTATACCGGCATACACTCATGGAAAAATGACCTCTGGTCAATCCATATTTCAATTTTTTTCAATGTCCATCGCAGTTATAAATGCCTGATATAATGACCCAGGTTCTTTATCCCTCAGCAAGTGGTTCATTTTCTTACCAAATGCATCAAAGTAGGCATTCATACATACTTCATCATTGGGTCTATAATTTTCAAGGATTTCATTCAATACTTTTGCAAATTTGATATTGAAATGAGGAACAAGTTCATCACTCTCAATAAGAATCTTTAAAAACTTATCATAGGAATCAGATATGCTTACCCTTTCCCCAAATTGTTCCATGAAGGCCGAATGCATCTCACTCCAAGATGAGATAGAACATGTTGGCAGAAAAGAGAACCATTCTCCAGCATCACCTTCTAAAGTTTGCACAAACAATTTCATCCATAGGTCTTCATGGCACACATCAAAATCACACATTACATCAACAAAGCATTGAACATGTTTCCTTGTTGACTGATGTTGGTCCCTACCATACTTTGGTAAATATCCCTTGATTCCATTAGGGATCTTATTAGGGAAACCAGGTATGCCATCACAACAAAATGGCACATATCCTTTGACAAAAGAAACCCTATGAACATCCATCACTAGCCACAACTCTTGCACATCCACTTGAAAATCTGCAAGACTAATGATAGGAAATCTATACTTGAAACTAATCTTCTTTTGTCACTGAACCCTTCCTATAGACTTCACACCTTACTCCTTTTCTTAGTGCTTGATCACTTAATAAGGAGACATTTTAGATCTTTGAGAAATACCTGAGAGTTTTGCAGTAGAAGAATTTGTTGACTGGAAGGCAAAGCAAAACTAGAGTTCACCCTGAAGCTCCATCAGATTATTTGCTATGTAGACTCGCCACCTCCTTGAAGAGGAAAGTAATGCACTTGTTCTTGTACCTCTTCCAATCAACCAAAACTACACCAGGATATCACACTATCTATCAGAAGATGCACTAATAAAATAGAGACTCGGAGCCGCCACTCAACACTTAGTGACAAAATTTTACAAGTGTGTTTTTTTATATTTGACTCTTTCCAATGGCTCCCCAATAGAGTCACCAATTTTTTGGTAGGTTTTCCTTGCAGGACCAAACTTGAATCAAAAGGTGGGCTTGATCCTCAAATTAGGCACTCAAGTTTGACAAGAAAATAGAACCAATTGATGAGGATAGAAAACATCCTCCTTCTTTGAGCTCTACATCACTCAGGTGGGTATTGCCTCATCTGCACACTCAAGACACCTTAAAATAAACAATAGGCCTACAGATAGATTATTATGGAATAGTCTTCAAATCCCTATAGGTATCTTGTACCTCAATGAAACCAAGATCTCATGCAATAGCCCTACTTTCATAGAAGGAGTCTGAAGACCAGAGACCTATACTAACAACATGAAATGGAAAGGGTAAAACTAAAAGTAAATGATTTGAAGATGGGTTGAAGGACCCCTCAGATGTGCTAAGTCCCTGATAGACCAATGCCTTGTCCAATGGGCCACAGAGTCAAATACCCTATTGTAATAAACAACTATGAAACAAGAAGACAATGTACTCAATGTGTTGAAACCTAACATCAATCACACACCATGACCAAACCTCACTTTAACAACCCACTTGTGTATCCAAGTATGTTATTACCCATTCAAAGGATTTTAACCCTCCCCTTAGAAGAGACCTATAAACTAATAATACATTAAACAACATCCACTGGAAGACAATCATGACATATCTTTGATACCTCAGCTCATACATACATGAAAACTAATCCTAAACAAGTTATCCCTACGAAGACAACTCCACTTGCAAACACATAGGCAATGCAAATAGAAAAATCAAACATCCTTGATGCATGATTAATGAATTTGAGATTCAAATGGAGATAGCTTAGTAATAGTAAGAATATTCTGAATCCTCATACATAAGACAAATCAATTACAACATGTATTATATTCCCTGAACCAACAAGGGAAGGAAGAACACCCTATATGTAGAGAAGTAGAGAAAATCTACAAGAAAAGGACCCTTCATGGAACCAGTTCTCCTCCAAAATGTAGAAGAAGGAACCCATACAAAATCAAAAATTCAACCATATATACCACTAGCTGCCTTGGAATCCTAAATAGGTTATGATGCAACAAGCTTTGGATAGCTAGGGTAAGGGTTAGGGTTTCACCCACCAAACCAATTGAAACGGTCACAAATTTATTTTAGGGGAGAAACCCAGGCAACTAGGAGAAAGAAAATCCTAGATTAATCCTCAATCATGATAAATTCACTGAGAAGGTACTAAGGATTACCAAAAAACTCAAAATGTCAACCCTGCAACATGCCTCAAGCACAAAATGACACAGTACAAACCCTGGAAATGAACACGACACACCCTAGACCATACTGCAACAGCAAGCAGATCATTTCCCACTAGCTCCAATCACCTCTGCATTGAATTCTAATCCTTCCTGTCACTGGGAACCCTCAGAAATTCAAATTTGAAAATAAACGACTACTTTATGGTGCTTGTAAAAAATCAACGGTCATAATTTAAATCTAAGATCAACTTTAGGTCGTGACCATCTGATCTCTCTTTTTCATGGTCCTTTAATCTTAACTCAACTGCCACCCTGGGTTTACCTCCAGTGAACATGTGACAAGGCATTTCCTACTTATGAAAAGAAAACTTAACCCATCACTTAACTCCATGACCTGGCGACCCAAGGAAAATTCTAAACTTGGTCCCACATTTAGCGAACTAGCAACAAAAGGACACTACCAGTTCGCGAAACACTTTATAAAACTACCAGAAAGTTTAGCAATTCTGCAAATGCTTGTTCGCTGAACTGCTAAAATATTTAGAGAACCACCATCATTTCACATGAACAAGCGAAACCCATTGAAAGTTTTTCGATTGCTAAAACATTTATCCCAACTGCCAAAAGACTGAGGAACTTTGACCGGGCCCGCATCAGGAAGATCAACGACCATCTGAAGTTTGCAAAGACTTCCGAGATTCTATCAGATTTCATGCCCACCGTTGGATTGAGAATCTTCCCCCAGCCCTGACAACCCTCTGACACAAAACACAATCAATGGTCGTCGCAAGATCTTAAGCCTCTGACAAAACCCTTGAGATCATACGTCATTTGTTGATTCACTAACAAGATCAAGACCCTCTGACAAGTCTGGGAACCAGGTCCCACTAACAACATGCCAACATGTTAATACATGGACCAACCAGAAGCTTCCAACTATGTATATGTGTCAACGGACCCACCAGCCTTCGTTATGAGAATCAATGACTGTCACTATACTGCTGCATTAAACATTGAGCATGTTATATCAATGGTATAATGACAGCCAAAAGATTAAAATGAACTTTAATCCACCTGAACACTAAGAAGACCGGTCCCACTAACAACACTCCACTTCATACTCTCATCGACCAATGAGAGATAGCCAAATCTGTACACCTGGCAAGTGGACCCGATTGAGAAAAAGGCTATGTCATCAGGAAAGATCAACGATCAGTGTAAGATCTCAAGCATCTGAAACACTCAATGAGAATTTGTGTTGACTGTTGGATGGAGATGGTGTCAAAGAGGGGCCTAGGAAAAATAAAAGCTATCGAAACATAGGAAAAATTAAAGTGTAGGAATTAGGCTTTCTGAAAAAATCAACTGCTGAGGACTATAGGAAAAATAAATGCCGCGGGGGGAAGAAACTTAGGAAAAATTAAAAGGGACCCCGTCAGACATGAAAACCTAACCGCTAAACAACTTAAAGGATTTAATTAGCACATGCAGATTAGGACTTTAAGTGACCTGAAAAAACTTAGCTTGAAATTAGAATAAGGTCAGGGTTTCAAGGGGTAACGGCTAGTTTTTTGAATATTTTGCAAGGGTTCAAGGCCAGGGACACAAAAATGATTGCATGGACTAGAAGAACAAGACTAAAGCCATGAAATTTTTTTCTAGGTGCTAACAATTCTTAAGAAGTATAATACTTATAGTTGACATGAATTACATTGCAGTTATTTTTATGAGTTTTTCATTAAACTATAAAGTTGTGGGTGTCTTGTGTCCTCGTGTTATAATAGTTTGAAGATGGGTTGTTATGTACTAATTTACAATTTTTGTGATCAGGGTCCTCTCCTTGCTGAATTAATAAATAATAAGAATTTATATAATATTAAAATGATGTTTACATATCACTATAAATACTAATAATGTTAATATGTTTGTTTCTACATATTATAGTTAGTAAGTAAAACATTATAAAAAGATACAATACTTTTATTCATATTAGGCTAGTCCCTACCGTAAATATCATAAAAAGATGTTTACATATTGCTATAAATACCTTATACCTTTCCCTACCATAACCTAATAAGAAACTAATTTCTACTAAATTCTATAAACACAAACAAATCCAATAAACCATCCAAACATTTTCTAAATTAACATGATAAATGAATTTTTCAAAGTGATAATTTCTATTAAAAAAATTTAAAAAGTGCATGGAACGAAGCAATAGTTTAAATGAAATATTAAATAGAAGATTAAATATGTAGTATAAATTATAGTTAGAGATATTTAATCATTAGAGATATATAATAAACAAAGAGAGATATAAATGAAGATTAGATTATATAGAAAAAGAGTTAAACAATGACCGATCCTGCATGCACAGAGATCATAAAATGTTGACATTATTATTATTTGAATCCTGTAGAAAGGATTATATTGAAACTCAAAAAAAAAAGAATATTAATCCTGTAATACGTTAAAAAATAAATAGAAATTAAAAAAATAAAAAATTGAAATGGAGATAAAATAAACATAGATTTGGCAGTAAACCATCCAAAACTAGATAAAGAAAATGTTAGATTTAAATATACATGTAATAAAAATCAGGTTTGATAGTGAACCATCCAAACCCCCAAATAAATTTCAAATAACTTCTAAAGAGAGCTATAAAATAATGTCAGATCTGAAAAACCTCCAACAAAATTTAATCAAATGAGATATTTTTCGAATGAAACCTTCATGCAAACACTCAAACAAGGATTAGCTAGCTTTGATACCATGTTAGATGTATGAGAAAATGAAAAGAAGTTAAGGGAAGAACCCAAGAAAGTGTAATGCCAGAATTTATTTTACCATAACCATCAAAAGTGAGACATGGCTTTAAGATCAATCACCATAACCATGAGAATGCACCAAGAATCCTAATAAAGAGCCAAGAGATTTTGAAAGGGGAAAGAAAAGAAAACCCCTTGTGACATTATGAATGAGGCCATAGCCTAAAATGTGTGTGTGTGTGTGTGTGTGAGAGAGAGAGAGAGAGAGAGAGAGAGAGAGAGAGAGAGAGAGAGAGAGAGAGAGAGAGAGAGAGAGAGAGAGAGAGAGAGAGTTTCTCACTTACAATAACTTCATCATAAGAAATGAGAGAGAGGAGCATCTCTTAAATAGAGATGAGAGAGATGAGTTAAAATGTAACTCCCAAGTCTATAAATGCCACCATTCATAAGTGTGTGATACAAGTATCAAGGTACTCTTAAGGAGGAATCAACTAATTTCCTTATAAAGTAATTAAAAAAATATGAGTTGTCCTCCCACTTAGACTAGAGGACAAAATAGAATAATGATACCTTGGTTTATCCTAATTTACAATATTATAGCAAGGAAAGATTATAAATTATAACATTAACTCCCTACATTGAGAAACTCCATGGTGTAGATGCCTTAATTATAAAGATATTAAAATCATACACAATCACCGGCTTGTTTGGAGACCATAGGAGGTCGATATGTGAAGCCCATCTTTCTCCAAAGTCTTAAACTTTGGATAGCATTACAAAAGTATGACCTATGGGGTGGGGATGCTCTGATTGGTGGGATATTTCATCATCATGCTCTATTGAGAGAGCATTCTGTCTTCATGACTTATGAAAGTATTAAAAGGGCTTTGGACTGGCAATCTTTTTGCCCTGTTAAAATTGCCCTTCAACAATTTGGGGGTTTACTTAATAAGGAATGTATCAGTGTTATACACCAGGTGGTCTTTGCAATGTTGGATCTTTTGGAGGTTGATTCCTCCCCTTTGGTGGCCCCTACATTACAATCCCCTTCTGTACCAGATTTGAACCTAGGATTGGGGACTGGAGAGTCTTCCCAGGCTATGTAATCATGGGTATTTTTGGTTCCTCTAACAAGTTATATTGACTCAAAGTCAGTCGTTCCAACAAATTCTGAATTGCAAATTACTGACATATCATCATTTTGACTCCGTCATGAATATATTATTGTTGTTTATAGTCTAGGTTAATTAAGGAGGTCTTATGTTTAAACTTAGGTAATTTCTATACATATTGTTTTTGGCAATGCAAGCTTATAAATGTTGCTTGCGATTTTGGTTTAGTGTTTAGATGGATCATCAATTATGTAATTAGCTATATTTATTGTAAAGTGGTATCATTGTGGTGAATTAAGCCCACAGTGACACACCAATTTTTTTAGATGTAAGGTGCCATCATTACGGTGAATTAATCCCTTAGTGACTCACCAATTTTGATTTTCTCTTTTGCGTGATGGGGTTATGAACAGAGTTTTTTTCCCCTGATTCTTTTGTTTGGGAGCTCTGTATCTTAGAATCAAGTTGTAATATAAATATTAAAATATATATATGAAGTGGTGATCCTGTTAGTCCATTTTCCTGTCAATGCAAAAATCCAATGAAAATGGCCTTTTTCCCTGTGGTCTTTGTTAAGTTGTCCTGCTCTACCTGCAAGCCAGTTTTATTATGCAATGAAAATCCATGATGTTTCTTGGTGTGTGCTCTTAGCCATAGGTTTTCCATGGTGTCACCTTGCTATAGTTTAGATCACATCTCTTAAATCACAAAACCCAAGGAGATATCCAAGTTTTAAGGTTTGCGGAAAGCAGTCTCGAAATCTGCCAAAATGTTGGAAACCCATGATGTTTTCTATTTGGTCTGCATGAATACCTTGGTTGTTTTTGACCTTGTGCCCACTTTTGTGTGCTTGTCTTCCAGGGTTGAAAACCCTCAATGTTTTTGCATCCCTTGTTTACCTTTGTGTCAATGGTGAAAACCGTGGATGTTTTCAATCCTTCACCATTTTGAAAACCTTGGATGTTTTTGACCTCGCATTTTTGCCCTATTTGTTGGCTTTCCCTAACTGCACAAGTTTGGCTAGATGGTGGGCCCGGGTCTTCAAGATCTTTAAAATGATTGGTTGTTGCATGATTGCATGTCAAAAATTTTTGACATGTGACCATGCGACCGGTTACTTCTTGGTTTGGGGCCTGTTAGTAGGTGGTGATTTGGCATCTTCCAGTTGCTCTGAGGTGGTAGGATGGTAGATGGGCTTGGTTCATTTGGAAAGATTCTTGTTCCTGTGGTTGTTGTGTGATTGCATGGAATCTTTCTAGCTAATGCGATCATGCAACCACCATTCAATCTTGAGCTTGTAGCAAGTGGGTCCTGTGTCAGTATGACTTGGTAGCTACGGAAAATGGTGGTGTGACATGTGGCAAAAGGGGTGGGCCCGTGTGTGGGTCTAAGTGGTTTGGTGGTCTTGACAATTTTCTTCCTATTTTCTGGTTTGCATAATGTTTTGGTGGTGCCCCAATTTATTTGGTGATTCAGTGATCAGTGGTCGTGTGATCACTAAGTTTTTTAGTGATGGTGGAAAGTATTTTGCAAACTGGTGGAAGTTCTTCAATTGCCAGTTTGCCAAATAAAGTGGGGCCACTTGCTTGGTGTTGTGCTTTGTTTTGGTTGGTCCATGATGTCCTACGTTGGCAATTTTTTGTAGGACCATTGCCAGTTGGGGTTGATGTGATGAATTTCTACTGGCCGATGAGTGTTGAAGTGGATATGCATTCTGGTTCCAATACTTAAGGGCAGGTAGCGGTGAAGTGTTAATAGTTTGTCGCTTGTTTGCATGAGCTAGTTTCATGCTATGTGATCATGTGACAAACACTTTGTTTTAACCCTTAGCGGTGGTGGTTATGCGGAGGTAGAGGATTGCAGTGTGTCACATGTTCGCATAGCCCATCTCCTAGCTATGTGATCATGTGACAATTGTAGAAGTATGTCATCATTATGGAGTTGTGAAGGTAATGTAATTGAGGACTTCTTAGAGGGGTTTGTGATCACAGTTGCGCGACTAAGTGGTTGCGGTTGCATGATCACAAAGGTTACTCTAGTGCCTTGCGATCATGTGATGAAGCCCAAATGTAACTGAGATTCTTGTTGCAGTTAATCTTGTCGATGCCCAGGAAAGTGAAGATCTGATGGCAGGGATAAAAAGTTGATCCCAGTTTGAATGTTGACCACTAATTCTTTGCTAGTGCCATGAGCTAACCGCTGTTTCAAAAATTTGAATATTTTAAGGGTTTTCTGCAATAGGAAGGACTAGAATTCAATGCTTGCATGGCTAAATTTGGTAGGTGAGATTTTCCTAACTATTGCAATGTGGTCCTGAGAAGCTATGTGATTGATTTGCAGAGGTTGAGTTCTGTGAAGGGATGGGTTTTCTTTCTTGAGGCATGTTGCAGGTGACTGATTTGATCAATTTTCATGGTAGATTCATGATCTCTGGTACAGTACTCTGAGATGTTTTATCAATAGAGATCATTCTTGGATCTACTTTCTCCTGGATCACCTGGTTTTCATCCTTGTAATAAATTTTTGACTATTTACTAGTTGGTTAGGTGGGTGAAACCCTAACCCTTACCCTGGTTATCTGTAGCTTGTTGCAACCTATTTTGGGTTTCCAAGATAACCAGTGGTATATATTGTAGTTGTTTCTCTATAACAACGGTTGGATGGTTTAGTTTTCTCCCTTGTAAATATTTCTTCTACTCTACATACTGGGTGTCCTTCTTTCCTTTCTGGTTTTGAGAATAGAATACATATTGTAATAGCTTGTCTTATGTATAAGATTTCAGTATATTTGTTCTGCTATCAGATTGTCTCCATTTGGGTTTTAGACTTATTAATTATAGCATCAAGGGTGTTATAGTTTTTCTACTTGCATTTCCAGTGAGTGTCTGCAATAGAGTTGTTTTCGCAGAAGCAACTAGGTCTAGGACTAGTTTTCAGATATGTATGAGCTGGGTATCAAAGATATGTCATGCTTGTCTTCCAGTGGATGCTGGTTAATGTATTTCTTGTTCTTAGGTCTTCCTTTGGATAGGTAATAACATATCAGGGGGCACAGGTGGTTTGGTAATGTATGATCTAGCTAGGGTGAGTGTGTTGTCTTCTTGTTTCATAGCTCTATTGCAGTGAGGTATTTAACTTTGCTGCCCATTGGATAAGGCACTGGTCTATGGGAGACTAGGGGTATTTCAAGGGACCATTCAACCCAACATTAAAATCATTCAGTGAACCATCTTTCCCTTTCATGTTGTTAGGATAGGTTTCTAGGTTTTAGACTCATTGTATGCAAGCAGGTTATTGTATAAGGTCTAGTTCATTGGGGTACAAGATACCTAAAGGAGTCTAAAAGCTATTCAAAAATAATACATCTGTAGGCCTTTTGTTTGTCATGAGGTCTCTTCAGTGTGTAGATGAGGAAATACCTGCCTGAGTGATGTGGAGCTCAAAGTGTAGAAGGATCTCTCTTTGATCCTTGTTAGTTGGCCCTTTTTCCTGTCAGATTTGGAGTGTTGAGTGAATGTGACACTAGGCCTATCAATCCTAATGCCAATCTAACCTTTGGGGAAAAATAACACCAATAAGATGGCCACTCTACTATGGACGAGGTAAAAGGCAGCAAGCTTCCTTGCTTGGCTTGATCATCCCAGAGTCTTGGTTGAAGATCATAGTACAGAGTCTGATAGAAAAAACATATTAGTAACATCTTCTCACTGTGTGTTGAGTGGTGACTCTAAAGTCTATGTTTGATGAGTGCATTCCCTGAGAGACAGTGTCAAAATCTTGATGTAGCTTTGTGTTGATTAGAGGAAGAAACAAAAACAAGTACAAATATTTTCCTCTTCAAGGAGGTGGCAACTCTATACTGCAAAGAATCTGATGCAGCTTCTAGGTGAGCTCTAGATCTACCCTACCTTCTAGTCAACAAAGTTTCTACTGCAAAACTTCCAAGTATTCTTTTGTTGAAAATTTTTCTCTATCAAGTGTCCATCACTATTGTAAAGGGATGAGTTGTAGTGGGTGGTTCCTCATGGAGGAATATAAGCCCTTTTGTTTTGATGGCATAGAAGGTACCCCTATTGAGTTCTTTGATGAGGATGGGGAGTGCTTGCCTAAATTCCTGACTGATGGGTCTATTTCTACAAGCCAACATGTTGATGATGTCATGGATCTTTTTGGTGAAATGGATATTGAACATGAAGATGTTGCTATAAGGCTTTTTGTGCATTCATTTTCTGATAGTGCAAGGAGGTGTTTCTTTTCCTTGCCTTCATGTTCAATCCCTTCTTGGGATGTATTGAGAGAAAAGTTTATTGAACACTTTGATGAGGTTGCTACTCTCAAGATGAAGATTGCAAAGAGAAAAATTGACATCTGGCAATTAAAGGAGGACAGAAGATTGAGAAGACTAGTGGTTCCTTATGGTGATCATGAGGAGGTCATTGTTTTTGATGTTGAGTCTCATTATGTATGAAGTTTGAACTATGAAGCCGACATTGAGGTCATTGCAAATGAGAGTGTTGAAGATGAATATGAGGTTGATAGCATTTCCATCCTGTCTGTAGATTTTCCTTCTTTTCAACATCAGGGTTCTTGCTTCTTGTCTTGGATTGATGATGTTTTGTGTGTAAGGGAAAATATTGAATATGATGCAGATGATTATTCCTGCATTGATTTATTCACACAACATGATTTAAGGCCAGAGGTCTCCATTCTTGTCTTGGATAAGAATGATATTTGCAGTAATAGGTATGAAGCTGATGAAGATGAAGATGAAGCGCAAAGTCCATTGAGTAGTGAAAAGATATCAGCACTCTTGGCTGATGAATTCCAAAGGTATTCACCTTGTATGGGCTTTGATTTGTAGCTCCCCTATGATATACACTTTGGCACTGATAATGAGGCCAGTGTTCAAAGTGACCATGAAGATTCATGTATATTAGGTTCCCCCTCTGGTAGTGACTCTGTAGAAAGAGAAGTAGAAGGACATGATAGTATGTTTTCCTATCATCAAGATTATAGCGATGTACAAATTTCTTGTTCAAACCCCTTTCCTATTTTTTCTAAATATGATATTGAATGTGATCGTGTTGAGGACCTAGTCTTCAATAGTTGGGATAGAGTTTCTTTTGCTGAAAATGATGATGTAGATCAGTTCTTCCCCTATCACCAAAATTTTGAGATAAACCTTCACTTGGTTCATGATCCATTCAATGAGGACATCATTAATGAACCAAGTTGCTCATTGGCTGAAGCAATACATGAAGGTAAATTAGAGGATTCAAGTCTTTCTCAGCTAGATAATTATATTCTAATGCATGATGTTCCTCATGCTTTATTTTCTGATGCATTACAAGGTGAGTTTTTTATTTATTTTTAGTCATCAAGAAGTAGATGATGTTCCCTACTTCTTGGAATATGAATATGACTATAACAGTCATGACTGGAAGAACATGGGTGGTGATCAGTGCAAGTTTATTTTTCAGCCCTTGAATATTCATATATGTTGGCTGCAAGATGGTCAATAAATTTTTAGGTGGTTGGTCACGTATGTGGATAAAAATTAGATGTTTGATTCAGGAGGGTCATTGATTTCAATTTGGTGGCCTGGGGCCATCAAGTAATTTTGTAAATACTATAAATCTTTGTATAGTTTTTCTTTCCTGTTGTGTGTTTCCTTCCCTGGTCTGGGTGCCAATTTTTGAGGTCCCTGCCTTTTTGTCCTGAGGGTGGTCTGCTTCTTCCTAGAGGTCTCAGGTTCTTTCCATGCTTGCAAGAGGCATTCATCCCCAACTAGAGCCACTATAGTTCATTTTCCTATCAATGCAAAAATCCAATGAAAATGGCCTTTTTCCCAGCAGTCTTTGTTAAGTTATCCTGCTCTTCCTGCAAGCCAATTTTATTATGTGATGAAAATCCATGATGTTTCTTGGTGTACACTCTTAGCCATAGGTTTTCCATGGTTTCACCTTGCTCCAATTCAGATCGCATCTCTTATATCACAAAACCCAAGGAGATATCCAAGTTTTAAGGTTTGCGGAAAGCAGTCTCAGAATCTGTGAAAATGTTGAAAACCCATGATGTTTTTTGTTTGGCTTGCATGAATACCCTAGTTGTTTTCAACCTTGTGCCTTCCCTCTTTTGTGTGCTTGTCTTATATGGTTGAAAACCCTCTATGTTTTCACATCCCTTGTTTACCTTTGTGTCAATGTTGAAAACCCTGGATGTTTTCGATCCTTCACCATTGTGAAAACCTTAGATGTTTTTGACCTCGCATTTCTACCCTGTTTGTTAGCTTTCCCTAACTGTGCAAGTCTGACTGGATGGTGGGCCCAAGTCTTCAAGGGCTTTAAAATGATTGGTTGTCGCATGATCACATGTTAGAAATTTTTGACATGTGACCATGTGACCGGTTACTTCTTGTGTGGGGGCCCATTGGCAAGTGGTGATTTGGCATCTTCTGGTTGGTTTGAGGTGGCAGGATGGTAGATGGCCCTAGTTTGTTTGGAAAGATTCTTGATCCTGTGGTTTTGATGTGATTGCATGGAATCTTTCTAGCCCATGCGATCATGCGACCGCCGTTTGATCTTGAGCTTGTAGCAAGTGGCTCTTGTGTCAGTATGACTTGGTGGCTATGGTGAATGGTGGTGTGACATGTGGCAAAAGGGGTGGGCCCATGTATTGGTCTAAGTAGTTTGGTGGTCCTGACAATTTTCTTCCTATTTGCTAGTTCACGTAATGTTTTGGCGGTGCCCCAATTTATTTGGTGATTCAGTGAACAGTGGTTGTGTGATTGCTAATTTTTTTAGCGATGGTGGAAAGTATTTCATGAACTGGCAGAAGTTCTTCAGTCACCAGTTCGCTAGATAAAGTGGGGCCACTTGCTCATTGTTGTGCTTTGTTTTGGTTGGTCCATGAGGTCCTACATTAGCAGTTGTTTGTGGGACCATTGCTTGTTGGGGCTGATGTGACAAATTTCTATTGGCTGACAAGAGTTGAAGTGGATATGCATTGTGTCTCTGATACTTAAGGGTAGGTAGCAGTGAAGTGTTAATGGTTTGTTGCATGTTCGCATGAGCCAGTTTCATGCTATGCGATCATGAGACAAACCCTTTGTTTTAACCCTTAGCGGCGGTGCTTATGCGGAGGTAGAGGATTGCAGTGTGTCGCATGTTCGCATAGCCCATCTCCTAGCTATGTGATCATGCGACAATTGTAGAAGTATGTCATCGTTGTGGAGTTGTGAAGGTAATGTAACTGAGGACTTCTCAAAGGGGTTTGTGATTGCAGTTGCATGGCTAAGTGGTTGCAGTCTCATGATTGCAAAGGTTAATTTGGTGCCTTGCGATCATGCGACCAAGCCCAAATGTAACTGAGATTCTTGTTGTGGTTAATCTTGCCGATGCCCGGGAAATTTCAAGATCTGATGGTAGGGATAAAAAGTTGATCCCAGTTTGAATGTTGACTACTAATTCTTTGCTGGCGCTATGAGGTAACTGTTGTTTCCAAAATTTGATTATTTTAAGGGTTTTCTACAACAAGAAGGATTGGAATTCAATGCTTGCGTAGCTAAATCTGGTAGGTGATATTTTGCTAACTATTATAGTGTGGTCCCGAGAAGCTATGTGATTGATTTCTAGAGGTTGAGTACTATGAAGGGAGGGGTTTTCTTGCTTGAGGCATGTTGTAGGTGACTAATTTGATTAATTTTCATGGTAGATTCATGATCTCTGGTGCAGTACTCTGAGATGTTTCATCAATAGAGATCATTCTTGGATCTACTTTCTCCTGGATCACCTGGTTTTCATCCTTGTAATAAATTTTTGATTGTTTTGTAGTTGGTTAGGTGGGTGAAACCCAAACCCTTACCTTGGTTATCCGTAGCTTGTTGCAACCTATTTTGAGATTCCAAGATAACTAGTGGTATATATTGTAGTGGTTTCTTTGTAAGAGGGGTTGGATGGTTAAGTTTTCTACCTTGTAAATATTTCTTCTTCTCTGCATAATGGGTGTCCTTTCCTTTCCGGTTTTGAGAATAGAATACATACTGTAATAGCTTGTCTTATGTATAAGATTTCAGTATATTTGCTTTGCTATCAGATTGTCTCCATTTGGGTTTTAGACTTATTAATTATAGCATCAAGGGTGTTATAGTTTTTCTACTTGCATTTCTAGTGAGTTTTTGCAGTAGATTTGTTTTCACAGAAGCTGTAGTGCTCCTCTAATTCATATTCGGTAAGGAACTAAAAGGGTAAGTAAACCTTTCATCACTTATAGTAAATTGTTAGTTGATGTTTCTAGACGTAAATATGCATAGACGTAAATATATAAATAATATATGTGGTTGTATGACTTTCATAAATATATAGTTTAAAATGCTGTGAATTACAAACAATGTAATTTCATTTATGTAATATTTCACTTTACAAATCTAAAAGAAATATAATAAATATTTTTAAATTAAATATGTTATTGATAAAAAATATCTTTATTATTTTTCTATGTATTTAAAAATAAATAAATACATATATATAATTTTAAATAGTTTTTACATATTTTAAATATTTTGATTATAAAATAAAAGCTTTATTTATTTTATTATATTCTTTTATCAAAAAGATTATAAGAACATTATTATACAAATGAATTTTACAATAAAATAAATAAATAAAATAAAGAAAAGGAAAACTAAGCTATCATTATAAAAATAAAAATAAATAAATAACTAGGTTAAGGAATATTATTCCTTAGTAAAGAATCTTAACTATAACTTAAGATAATCCTACGTATGAGGAATTAAATAGATAAGACTAAAAGTATAGTTTTTTAATTAATTTGAAGATCTCTCAATAACCTTTTTGACAAAAAGATTAATCAAATTTATTCATAGGAAGAAATCTGTTGGTTATGGAACCGTTTCAATTTTCTGAAAACAACTATATCAAATGGAAGAAATAAACATAGGAGGGGGGGGTGACATAGAGGACATGAGACAAGTTTAGAGGAGAGCCATCGATATTATGTGTTAATGAAGTGTAATATTAATATAATTTCAGATTTCGTGATGTCTTTTGCTTTATATCTCTTGCTGTTCAAAATCAAGAATCTCTTATTAATGTTTAGTAGAAATTGATTGGAGAACTCATCATTAATGGAGTACTGTCATATGTTTTGGTTTCCTTTATAAAGAAAGGAAACCGATAGGTTGAAATGCACTACAAGTGAATGGAATTTCAGATATTGATAAGCATATGGATTTTTTTCACATGAGTAGATTTAGAATTTGGGTTGTGACTGTGATGTGAGGATTGAATAAAACTTTTGCCTCTAATCTGTTGTTTTATGACAGTCAATTTCAGTCTCGGTACAAAGACCGTAACTTTAAATTTAACCATTGGATCTTCATGATTTTGAAATATGTTTGACAAAACCTAGTTTGGAATAAATTCACCGGAGCGATCGGGAAAATATAGTCTGGTTGGAAAGTTATAAAGGACTGAGTATGGCTCTATACAGAATGAATGTTACAGATTTCCAGCAGAGCTATTTGCATTCAGTGTCGTGGGATGATCGGGTAAAGCTTGGCATGAAGGTAAGATTGGATCCAATTAGTAATATTAACTATTTATGTAATGTTCCATTTATTTCAATTATAGAAAAGAACTATAAGATACTAGTTTTCCAATTTAGGTATAATATTATTGGATAAAATAAATAGATATTCAAATATTATTAGTTGTAAAAATCAATTCTTTTAGGTGTGAAAGATAGGCTATTGACATTCTTTCATATTCTTTTTTTAGATAAATTATTATTATTTACAATAAAATAGAAGTAGTTATTATTGTAATATATAAATATAAACAAGAAATGTGTGATTACTCTTCAAATGTTAATTGTTAAAAATAAAATAAAATAAATACAATTAGATATATAAGTAAATCTCCTAAGTTGTTGACAAATTTGTATAATTATTAAGGATATAGTGGACGCTAGAAGGTTAGATGTATGTCTAGAGATACATGTGTGTGTGTGTGTGTGTGTGTGTGTAAGAGTTTGTGTAATGGTCTCCAATGGACAACCCTTTATGATTAGGAACTAGAATGAAAGGTGTTTGTTACTAGATGACATAGATTTACATAAAGATGCACATAAGTATTACGGAATTTAAATAAGTTGTATACATGTACTCATATATATATATATATATATATATATATATATATATATATATATATATATATATATATATATATATATATATATATATATATATATATATATATATATATATATATATATATATAATTCTCTCTAGATGTGAGACTATATTATCTTGTATATTAATTTTACTGTTGTAAATATTGATGTCTTGGGTTTCATTTAGGGGTTACTTATATTATTTGTAATAATATATGAGGTTAGCATAGTTTGAGATCAACCCCCTTATATGCTCCTATCTTTCTCTTGGTCATTTTGTATATTCTTGAATACTTTTGTAGATTTTATACATGTGCATACACTTGTTGGATTGTGTTCACTTGTACCCTTATTCGCATTACACATTTTTGGTAGTTGATATAAGTTTGTTCTAATAATTATATGCATGTTGTGTATTATTGTAGTTTCTTATTGTTATGGTTGCACACTTGTAAACCTGTCCTTTGTAATATTAATAATTCTTATTTTAATTATGGATAACTTCTTAATCATTTGATTTGATTTCATCGTAACTAAGTTTACCGTTAGAGATAGAAGAGGTTTTAAGCCTATGTCATGATTTCATGAGATTACATAGGTATATTTTTCTATGATGATGCTATTAGTGATTATAAAATACATGACAATATCTTAGTGGGATATATGTATTTCACTCCTATGTTTGCTTGGAAGGAAATTTAGTAAATACTATGATTAAGGAGGTTTCATGAATACTATATCAGTGTGAGTTAAACTATGTTTTTGAGTTATGAAATTTGTATGAAGTTTTCAACTTTAAGTCTAGGAATTTCTCCTTGTTCCACCTAAGTGGGTGGCAACCGAAGGGAAAACTATCTGGGGGACAAGACCCTAGAAAGGGTTGCGTACCCACTTTCTTGATTTTACAAATAGATAGTCTAGAATGGGGAGAGTCGAACTACGAAGTCTCTGAGCGTGAATGTAGGCAAGGCCATCGATGATGATCCCCCGAGGCTTAGGTCTAGTCCCTTAGGGTTTGTCTTTAAGTTTATAATGCAATGATTTCACTCCTTAATAATGATTCTCATAGCTAAGTTATCAATAAAACATTTATTTGTAATATAATATATATAATGTTTACATCTAGTTTTTTAGACATATGTGTAGTTACAGGTGTTGGACATGGTGGTCATCATGTAAAAGAAAGTTAGCAATATTCAGATATGCAAGAATAATAATTTGTTAATCGGGCAAGACAAGTAGTATAATCTCTTTATTCTCTTGACCTTTAGTAACATTAAATAAATCAAATTAGATTATGTTCCGCTACTTTATTGAAAAAAAAGTATTATATATTGTGTATGACTTAATGAGTATAATGTCCTTGAGCCAAGGGTTCCTTGGTGCGGCATTACAAAAGCAACTAGGTCTAGGACTGGTTTTCAAATATGTATGAGCTGGGTATCAAAGATATGTCATGCTTGTCTGCCAGTGGATGCTGGTTAATGTATTTCTTGTTCTTAGGTCTTCCTTTGGATAGGTAATAATGTATCTAGGGGCACAGGTGGTTTGGTAATGTATGATTTGGTTAGGGTGAGTGTGTTGTCTTCTTGTTTCATAGCTCTGTTGCAGTGAGGTATTTGATTCTACTACCCATTGGATAAGGCACTGGTCTATGGGAGACTAGGGGTATTTCAAGGGACCATTCAACCCAACATTAAAATCATTCAGTGAACCATCTTTCCCTTTCATGTTGTTAGGATAGACCTTTCTAGGTTTTAGACTCATTGTATGCAAGAAGGTTATTACATAAGGTCTAGTTCATTGGGGTACAGGATCGCTAAAGGAGTCATGAGGTGTCTTAAGTGTGCAGATGAGGCAATACCCACCTGAGTGACCTAGAGTTCAAAGTGTAGAAGGATCTCTCTTTGATCCTTGTCAGTTGGCCCTTTTTCCTGTCAGGTTTGGAGTGTTGAGTGAATGTGACACTAGCCCTGTCAATCCTAATGGCATTATCACCTTTGGGGAAAAAGAACACAAATAGATCCCACCTTTTATAAAAAAATAAAAAATTATAAAGGTGTTAAACGAGGGTTGGAGGGATGGTGTTCTTTATTCTTAGAGGATGGAGTTGGTGTTTAATAAGGAGTTTGTTTCACATGATTCCAATATTCACAATGAAGGTAGAAAAGTTTACAGGGAGAAGAAGTCAGCCTCAGAGGAAAGGGATATTTTTTTCCTCCCACGTGAAAGGGATAAAATACATAAATCTAACAATGGCGGTTATGACCAAATTTCCCTTCTAAATCCATGGCCCCAAATTATGTAGGTTATTATGTGGTATGTGACTCTTGATGGGAATTCCAAAATATCTCCAGTTATGATTTTGTTATTTTGAGTCACCTCCACCATGATAAGTGCATCTCAATTTTGTTTTATCTTGCTTCTTCCCTAAATCACAATATGGTACCTTCTAACACTTGAATCCCTCCTCCCCCATTTTAGATTATGGTCTCATTTTACTTATCATGGAATACACTAAATGACCCCATATTGTAAAGTTTCCTCCCTCAAAATATGGGCTTGAATTTACGAAAAACATTTCGGTACATTATTAAACATAGATTCTAATCATGAGGATCTTGATTTTGACAGTGATGATGCATTTCCTATTTATGAGAAGAAATTAAAGGCTCCAAAAAATCCTACTATCTCTACCCCTCTTCTTCTTACAAGAAGATTATTGTGTCCTCGGACAAGGAAGATTCAAATTACATGCCTTTGCAAGATTTTATTCTTGATTCCCCTGAACCCAATGTGGGGATTAGTAAATGGAATTCTAAAGCCAATGGGGCAAAGAAAAAAACAACATTCCAAACCCTTTATCTCTCCCTCTAAGGCTTTAGAATCCCCTATTTAGATGAAAGGTGTCCCTCCTTCCATCAACTCTTTTCTTGTTGAGCAGGATAGTGGTGACAAAGATAACTACCCAAATTAAAAAGGGTTCATCTATCTAGGAGAATTTTTGTGTTAACAGTAAGGCTAAGATTTTATTACAAAGTAAAAAATCCCTTTTCAATTGGATCATATATGATATTAATGACTTGAAATATAGCTCCCTATAAGTTCAAAATTGGATGATATCCTAGCCAATACTCATACCTTAGTGAAGGGAATCAATTATTTAAAGCAAGATCAACAGGATAAAATTACTAATTTGGAGGATAAATTTGATGCTTTATAGAAAAAAATAACAAGGGTAGTGAATGTGAGTAAAATGAATCTACATGACACTAGTGTGTGCTTGCAAAATCTTAATTTCTAGGTTGAAGGTGTTCACTATCTTTCCAAATGAAATTTTCCAACTTCTAGCTCTATAACCATTATGTGTGACACACGAAATGAGTGGTTGAGTAAAAAGAGATGAACAATGGATAAGGATTAGGATGTCCAAAAAGAACCTAAGACCCACTATCACATGTAGATACCTACTACAAGAATAAGGATAAAAATTAAGGGGTCGACCCCTCTAGATATTAAGTATATAAATGATGATATCATTAAGAAAAATGAAAAGTTAGTTAAGATTATATAGTCTGGTTAGAGGCTAGTTATCCCCAAAGTTTTTTCCATTTTTTTTCTTCTATATCATATCTATTTGTGTTATGGTTTATTTGGTTGACATGATGTTTGTTCATTTTGTTTAAACTTTGATTTATGGTTTCTATAAAACTAGTTTTTGTCTAATAAAAAATATTTGTACTTAACAAATTCTTAATCTACTTGATAAGTTGGATATTTACAAGAATAATTTTTATGTTGTTGAATGATAAAAAATATAATAGATTTTAATATTGGGTTCATTATGTCCATAGTCTATTGGGTTCATTGTGTCTATAGTCATAATAGTTTTTTCATTTAAATTATGGCAATGAAGGGATAACTTCTATTGCGTAACAAGAATAAATATATTTTTCTGATGCTAATTTTATTTTGGGGTTTACAAGTATTCCACTAAGCCTCCTCTCTTTCTATCAAATATCATATAATATAACTGTATCATCGTAAAAAGTAAGCATCTTTAATTAGGTGCTCATTTGAGCCTCATTTTAGTATGTATGGGTTCTCACGTTGATTTCATATTTTCCTAATGCTCATTGGACCTTTCTTGATTAAAATTAATATTATGAGTCATTTCTTAAATAAACTATACTGAATTATTTCATCTCCTCACTCTAAGATAGGTTCTAACTCATTATAAAGTTTGAGGCATGATTTCCACATTTATCAATCTCATATTTTCACATGGTTCATCTTTCGAGAAATGGAAACTATTATATTTCTCTGTAAAAAAAATCTTTTATTTTTTTGGGTAGAGGGTTGTTGTTACATGCAGGGTAGTTTGATATATGCGATGGTTTTTAGGTCTAGGTGTCTATTTAAGTACAAAATGAATCTTTCAGTAATTTTTTTGTAAAAAATAATCTATCTCTAATGCATTTTCTTAAAATTATATGGTTTCACATTATCCAAAGGCTTTGTCCATAGGTCATTATCATTTTTCTAAGCTGGCATAAAGGTAATTTTACTTTGACATCTCTATATAGATGCCTCCCTTTGGCATTATTTCATAATAATAAATAAGAGAAAAACAATCAATCAAACAATCAAGCAATTAGATTTCAAGAGTATCCTCAACATCTTTAAGGAATTCTTCCTTATTCTTTACCAAGCATTGTGAAAAAATACAACATCCATCATACAAGACTTTTGCTTCTTGCTTTTCATTTAGATTTAATTGGAGATAAAATTACGGTATTAGCATTTGTGATTACATCTCGAGAGGTATTGCCTCATCAACACATGAGGTAATTTACAATTCATATCTAGTTTCTATTTCATATTTATTTATGCAATTTCCTTTCATTTCCAATGATGATTTCTAAATAGAGGTTTCACTAAGGAAAACCTCTTTAGCCAATTTTGTAACCTATTTCTCTGTGTAAGATTTCTTTATAGAACTACCAATGAACATCTAGAAGATTGGGACTAGATAGGATACCTTTTCAAATTGTAGACCAAAAACTAGGGTATAAAACAACATTGATGATCTATCCTTGGGTACAAAATGGCATTTGTTATTTTTTTGGGTATCAAATTTTATTGGCAATATGTACCCTCTAAAATCAACACAGATTTAGCAAAAAGATAGGTTATAGTCTTCATGTCCCATATTTGTAGTTACAGGTCTTTTCAGGATTCTGATAGTCAGGAGTTCAGGTCTAAAGACTCACTTCTCTTAGTTCAGTTTTAGGTGCATTCAAATTCATCATTATTCTCTTTTACATAATATTTTTTTAGTTGAGTTTAATTTTATCTATTATTATTTAGTAAATATTATATAAAAAGGAATAATATAAATATTCTTGAAGGAAATATGACAAGGAATAAATAGCCTTCATTTCAAAATAATAGAAATATGCTTGAAGGAAACAACCTTATTCTTCCATATGCTTGAAGGAAATATGCCAATGCAATAACTATGCTTGAAGCCTTCAAGCATAGTTATTGCATTGGCATATTTCCTCCGAGTATTTTTAATCTTATATCTGTTGGTGTGGTTTTATATTTCAATGTGCCTTATTAATTTTGGAAAATATCCATTTCATGTGATTCACTTTTCATATTATACATTTTGGTGAACCCAACTCCCCCTACATACTTTTCATTTTGTGTTTAGATTTTATTTTTATGCATCACATTAATAATTATTTACATTATACATTTTCTAAATTTTATGAATTTAGATCTTCTTTTGATGTGTTATTGTAATCTTTTAGCAATTCATATCAAAATTAATACCAAAATATCTCATTTCACATATTATTATATGTATTTTTACTTTTCTTCAATGAATAGAGTTGGTATCATTATTTACTAGTTCAATTTCAAGTTTCTTTCAAGAATTTCAAGATGTTCCCTTTCATGCATATGATGATAGTGTAGTTCTTAATTTCTGATATAATTAAAATATTACATCCACAAAAATCAATCTTATCCATGATAATATCTTAGAAAAAGAAGATCTTATTAACATTTCTTCAAATAATCTCCCTCTTAAGGATGAGATGTTTAAGGATGATATTGATCCTTCTCTCAAAATGTATATCGCTCATGAAGACATTTTAGTGCAACAGAAGAATATTTTACCCTACTTTCCTTCTAATCCATTCCTTGTTAGGGATGAAGATTAAGAAATTCGTGATTATTTCTCTCCTAAAGTGTGCATTATCCATAGAGATTTGCCTACCCTTGATGATTCCCCTATTTGGGATGAGCCATTGGATAATGACATTGATTACTCTCTTCTCTATGAAGAAAAATTGATTAAAGGAGATCATGTTATGGTTCACATTTCCTCTAGTCCCTCTAGAGATAACACATTCATGTGCAATATTAATCCTTCTCCTAGAATTTAGCCCCTTTATGAGGTTATTTTGGAGAAAGAGGAGGACATTATAAATACCCTTATTAATATCACCATACTTTCATTTGATATCCCTTTTATAGATGAATCATTGATGACTGTCCCTAACCCCTTTTCTAAAGATTTTCCTACTTATGAGGAAACCTGAGAAGAGAATATTATCATTACTAGACTTTCCATGATGATCTCCCTTTTATTAATACAAATTTGATAAAATGAAGAGTTTTATAAATTTAGTGAACTCTCAATTTTTTAGGTACTAAAAAATCCTAAGGCTGGTGTCCATCTTTGACAAAATAAACTAGTCATTAAGGTGAAATATGCTCAAAAAATTGGCTATCATGTAGTTTCTCATACTTGTAATATACAAGAAATAATAGAAAACCTAAAATTTTAGTTGTTTCTCCTTCTATTCCTTCTTCTCAGCAATTACTTCCTCCAACACCCAACATTCCTCAAAATCTTTGAAAGGAGTATGATTTAATAGGAAAAAATTGTGCTGGACCTTGCAAGATCTCACCTCCTAGGAAACACAATATAGCTTCAATATTAGAATACATGAATGTGACCAAAAAAATATATAATATCTATGTTTTATCAAGATTTTGTTACTCCTTAGGAAATTTAATATCGACATTATTATTTCATGGGTTGTCCTTATGAATAGTATTCTTATTTGAGGAAATTTAATTGATATAATCACATAGGAGTTAATGTTTGTAGCATTAAATTGTTAAACAAGATAAATGAAATTTTTTTTTAGTTAAACATTATTCTATTCCTATATGTGGCTTTGATAATGTTGCTAAACAAATCTTGGGTATTATCACTTTTCATATTAAAATAGGT